>VXAZ01008601.1:391480-462880 GCA_013399875.1 Gymnorhina tibicen
AGGTTTCATTTGTAAACATAACCGTGTAAAAGAAAAAATCTTGCCTAATTAATAATTTATTGTTATTTCTTCTGTTTCAGATCTAACTGCTTCCAATTTTCTACTTCCTGCAGGGTGCCCTGACCCTTAATTAGTCTGGTAAAAGGATTTGTTGGTATCAGATCTATTTTCAGGCATGCCAACCACCTCATGTATTACAGGAATTCTTTTTAATATATGCTTGTTTATATTGCAGAATTATCAGAATCCCAGCAAAAGCCAAAAATAACAAAAACCTATTTTTACTTTATTTTCTAAAATATTTTTAATTTGATAATTAATTGCTATTAAGAAAAAAAAAAATGTGCTCTTGTATACATATTCCCTCCAGCAGTGATTTGGACTTCTGGGATCAGGACTGACTAGTTGAGATACACAACACAATCCATAGGGGGTGAGGATCCTGTCAATTAGGAGACCTATGGTAGGTGTAATTTTACACATTCCTTGAGCTTCTCAGGGAGGTTTTCATAATTATTTAAACAGCTTTTAGGTAATTAGCACTTCTGAATGTCATTTTTTTGTATCCTTAATTAACAATATCCTTAATTAACAGAGAGATTCAGAAAAAAATTTTGATGGAATGATACATTGAAAATTTTGAAAATATTAGATTTGTAGTTGCATTGAAGTTTTATATCTTACACTTTAAACCAATCTCATTATTGCAAAATAATTAAAATATTTAATAGAATGTGAAAAAAATGTTATTTTACCCATTTAAGTAATATGCTGATGTCTACCTTTTGAAAACAGAAGATGGTCCTCCTCTGTCTCTATCTGAAAGATTCTGAATTAATATTTCCTTTGATTTTGAGAGTTGGTAGTGCTTTAGTCTAAGAGGATGTTGTAAGAGACTCAAACTGAGACAAGTTATTAAATTTTGGCAGCTTTACATAATATGATTCCATGAAGAAATTAATTTTGTATAATATTTATTTGCTACACATCAATCTGTCTTTATATGCCTAAAGTGAATCTTACAACAATGAATAGGGAGATTCATTTTTTCAGTGTTAATGGAAATAGTTCTGCATTTTGCAAATGTTAATGTTGATGAAGCTGCACATTACGGGTAAAATGTATTATGTATATATGGAAAAATTTGATACTAGGGGTTTTATTCCATTTGTCAAACACAGAAAGACGTGAGTTTTTGATCCTGGCGATCAGCAGTAAAGAATGAACAATATCTTACTTTTGTAATAAATAAACTAAATGTTAGGTTTGCATTTTTCAGATTACTTTCAGTAGTAATCTGAAAGGTAAAAAGGTGTGAAAGGGTAAGATATCCTCAGAAACAGAACCAGGTGTTCTTGAATCCTCTTTGCTAGGATGCTAAGGATGCTGTGGTAAGGGATACTTCAGAACCTTAACCCTCTTATATCTTCTTATTCGTGCTGCCTCCATTTCCCTCAGTGCTTCGTCTTCTATGCTGACAAGCAAACTTTTTAAAGAAAAATGGAAGATTCTTAATTAAAAAAGAAGCTGAAGATGAAAGTGCTTTTTTTATCTCATATGAATGCTCTATGAACATCATTTATTATTTTGTTTCTAAATCAACACTGCACAATAATCTAATGCATTTATTGATTCTTCAGATCCTTGGTAGTACTCAGACCTTCTACATAATTTAGTCTAAAATGTAGAAGGCTAAGAGCCAGTGGAAGTAAGCTATGGAAAATGGTGTAATGGCTCTTAGTCTATGAGCCATTCTATGAGCATCTCAAAGGATGGAAATACCTGCCCCTGTTATGAAACACTCCTTCCTTTTCAATTGTGTGGGGTTTTTGCTTTTTGGTTTTTGTGGGTTTTTTTGAGAGTGACAAAGCTGGCAAGAACTGGAAGTTGCAATCTTGTCAAGAAATTGAATCATCCTGCCAAGAAATTGAATAATCATGCCAGAAAGGGTACATATCAGATACTATTTACTATTGGTAACAACCTACATTTGCTCTGTTTTCCTGTTCAGTTAGAACATGTTTTTCTCTTGACATTTTTAACTGAGATGTTGTGTTCTTAAAAGAAGAGAACGGTGGGGGAAAGAGCAAAATCATCCATAAGGAGAAGAAAAATGAGCAAGTACAAAAAATAAAACCATGTAGAAACAGCCTGAGGTTTTTTTTTATGTAAGTTTCAGGAAGGTGCCACTGTTAAAATCATTCATCTGCTATGTGTTAAGTGCACTACAGCCATCAAAAAATCTTTTTTATTGTGCATGGTAAGAGACATGTAAGGTAGACTGGGGTTGGGTCTAGCACACAAGTTCTCAGTTCTGCAGCTGGGAACCACCCCGTCTTTCTTTGGAGTGAGACAAAAAGGAAAACATAGTAAAAAGTGCCACAGTGATGCAGTCAAGACAGCCAGCAAGGCAAAACCAGACAATTATTTACCTTTGTGGTACAGCCCAGAGAGACACTGCAAATCCATGTCTTATTAATAAATTCAATAGTGGAGTGCTTTAGATGCATAATCCTAAATGTTTATTTAATAGCTGGCCATGGTTGCTACTTTTTAGTGATGTCAACAAACCTTCACAAAAAGTAACAAATCTTTAAACCTCGTACTCTTGGAAAAGAGTACCTGCCTCATACATGCACTAAAATAAGCATTAGCAAAGCTGAAGTAGGCAGATTCTTTCTTTCCATGTCAGAAAATAGCCTTAGAATAGGATGAGTACATGGATCTTGCTTACTTTGAATGAGTTTTTTTTATCTCTTGAAATAATACACTTGGTCTGTGAATAGTCATTCTGCAGAAGCCTGCATTCTATAAATTACTGTATCTCTACATTTTTCTTAGATAATAATCCATATTAGTATATCAAGGGTTCTAGATAAAAATAATGTAAGAATCAAAGCAAGATCAAGAAAATATGCAGAATACCCATTGCTAATAATTTCTTTAGCTATTCACTAGGTTATGGATTTTGTTTCTGTCATTTCAATTATACTATCTACATTTCATTTTCCTTCCCACTAAGAGGATTATAGTTTCTTTCTAAAATTAATTTAGTGTCCGTGGATAGTTGTATTTTGCTAGGTTGTCAGTGAGGCTAATTTGACATACCAAATCATGTTATTGAAGTCAGGAAGGAATCCTTAGATTACTTAGTTTCATCTCCTGTATCCTTTGGGTTATATATTTTTCCACAGGTGTTAGACTTAGTGGTTGTGCATGAATTAATTGTTCCATTGAATAAGACATAAAACAGTGAATCCATTTTTTTTTCAGTATATTGTACACTGCTTAGTCACATTTGCAGTCACAAACTAGGAAATAACTAGTCAATTTGTAACTATAGATTTTTGCTTAAGAAGACCCTTAGGATCTTGTATTCCTTGCTTTTTGGTTTGATTTTTTTTTTTAATTTAAACTACTTCTCAGGAACTGGTGTGTGTGTATGTGTGTGTTGTAATTACCTTTCCTCTTTGTACATGTTTTTAAAGTACAGCATTAGAAATTGCATATTTTACATTCCATACCTAGAAATTGCCTTCCTCAACTTATTTACTGCTGTCTGTTTGTACAGTGAAAAATTTCTTATGCTGTTTTTGTCCATTCCTTATCTTGGAACCTGATGTTCTCTTCTTTGGTCCATGAGATTTGTAAATCTATCTTAGACTCAGTCCTTCCCTTCACAGTCTCCTCCAGTATGGCAATCATGTCTTTCCAGATGTGAAAGTTTGAAACTGGCTACATTAAACATACATTTTGCTGAACAAATTATTAAAGGCTCCAGTTTGTCTGCATGGCTGTTCTGAATTCATGGTGAATTATTATACTCCCAGTGTGGTCTATTCATTTTATAACTAAAAATAAGTATTATTTCATATTTACTCTGAATTAAGACTAGAAATTGTTGAAGGTTGTTGAGCCCGTGGGGAACCTTGCTCATATTCCCTGGTGATTCCATCTGAGAACAGCATTTGAAAATCTGAAATACAGCCCTATTTTTAATATCAGAACACAGGGTACTTGTGTGTCAGATGCCTGGTGCCATTACCTCTAATAATCAAACGTGTAATTTTCTCAGATAATTAAACTGAACCATTTGACAAGATACATTTTCTAGGAAAGCATGTCAATTGATTGCATTATATTTTTACTCTTTGTCTTATATTAATTACAGTCCTTTATATTCATTATTTTTGAATGCTGTATGAGCTCTTTCATTATTTTCCCCAGGGCTGATGTCTAGCTAACCTGCCCATAGTCATGTGGGTCAGCCAGCACACTCTGGCTCAATGGTTTCAATGGCATATTTTATTCATTTGTATTTTCTCTGGCATGCAGAGACCTAATTAAAATTGCTGCCGGGGGGTCAGAATTGTCCTCTATCTACAATTACAGTAAAATAGGGTGGTAATTTTAAAATGTTTTCGCCTAGCAAAATCTCCAGAATTAGACCTGAAAAAGCTTTGAGATTATCAATTTAAATATAATCCAAAAAATTACTATGCAATGTTATGAAGAATGCAACAGTCAAGTAGTGAGCTAAGGGGAACTATAACCCCCATTTTTAAAAAGAGAAATAAGGAAGATCTGGTTGACTACAGGCTGGTCTCACCTTTGTGCACAGCAAGATCATAGAACAAATCCTCCTGCAAACTATGCTAAGGCACATGGAAAACAAGGTGATTTGTGACAGCCGACATGGCTTCACAAAGGACAAATCACAACTAACAAATTTGGTGGCATTCTAAAATGGAGTTACAATACTGGTGGATCAGGGAAAAACAATTGATGTCATTTGCCTGGACTTGTGTCTCCTTGTTGGTGACATCCACAAAATTTCAGGCTGCATCATGATTTATCTGTACTTGAAACTTCTTTCTTTCCTCTCTCCAGTTGTGAAATGCAGAAGCAGACTGAGTTTTACCTGATTAAATTTAGGCAGACTGGTCAGATGGTCACAGAAATGCAGTCTGAGGTGCCCTGTGGCATTTCTAAATCTAGTGTGATACAATTCTCAATACACCACACTCAAGGAGCTTCTGGAGCTGATGAAGTGAAGCTGGGTGAAGGTAATAACTAATTTATAATCTTAGCAGAAATACTTCCATCTAAAGGGTTATGTCAGAAATCTCAGAGAGTGCAGGTGAAAGAAAAAAACGAGTAAAAATTTGAATCGCAAGTTCAGATCTAGGAACACAACTGGTCTCTTTAAACATTGTGGTTTTTCTCAGGTCTGATACTAGCATGCTGAGCTGGTACAGGAAATGAAGGATTATTTGAAAACCAAGCAATGAGGTATCAGCCAAACCTTATCTTCACAGCATGGTAATTTGCGTAATGGCTCATAATAAGATTTCATGGTCCTGACATTGCTTTTCTTCTAAAAGACAAGCTGAGTAATCCTTAAAAAGTTGTAGACAATGAGTAGATTTGACCTAATCCCTGTGTTCCTGTTGTAACAGTTACACAGGCTTTAAGTATTTCTAATATCATGCATTCATCCAGTAAGAGACTGACAAGCAGACCCTACTGACTTTATTTAATCCTAGTTTTAGGTAAATCATACACAAATCCATCTATCCCTTCTTTAACCAATTCCCTACCACCATCCCCCCGCTACACATGTGTCTCCAGCAGGACCTGTTACCTGCTGTTGCTCAGGGGCTGCCTTTCACTGTGGAGCTGGAGGCACCGTGCACTGCCAGGGCACGCCTGGTGTGCTGGGATGGGGCTCTTCACAAACTGCAGCACACAAGGGAGAAAGGGCGCTATGCCTCTTTGTAGAATAGCTGAATAATTATAAGAACCTTGGGTTCATTTTTAGACCTGTTTGATCTATATAGAAAGGAGAGAATCTGGAGAATGAAGGAAAGACAAAAAAGAGAACATAGAGGGAGTGACAGTGCTGCTGCTGATCCCCAAATCTCAAAAAATTTCTGTACATTTGTTCAAAACTGAATGAAGCATAGTTTGGACCAAAACCATGACTGAAGTTATGAGTTCTTTTCTCTTGCTGCTTCTTTGTGCTTTAGATTGTTTTCACTCTTTCCCCACTGCTGTTGTGAATTTTGAGTCTTCCATGGACAGGTGACTTCTAAAGCAGTCTGAATGTATGCGATTTGACAAAGCTGGAAAATAGCTGTTTAGTGAAGGTCTAATATTATTTTTCCAGTTGCTGCAAGTGTAACTCTTGACTACTTTGTCCTGTTTATTGTAAAGTATGCTTATATATACATGTTAATACATATATATGCATAAGTTTTGCTCTGTTTTAGACTTGCTGGATTCATAATTGCTGCATATCTGAATCCCAGTACTGACTACACCATGATTAAAATTTAATACTTTACTATTAGTCAGCTATTCACTCTGTCCATTTTCAACGTGGTGAAACTGTGTGGAATGAGCAAACTTCTCCCTTTGGAAAAGACCCTTGTATCTTTTATTGCTATTTATATCAGACTTCTAGGCCTTCCACCCTTTCCCTGTGGTCCTAAGTGCATTTCTTGGGAACTAGGTGTCACTCCTATCCTTAAAAAAATATTTTATCTAGGAATGACTGTGCTTGGAAACTGAACATAAAGTGTATAATTTCTGGGGTCACTTCCCTCAAGAAATGAAAAAATCTTCCTTTTTCCAGCTCTTTGGTTTTCAGACTGCCATTCTCATTCAGCGAGGTCGCAGGATGAAAACTCCCTTGTTGAAAGCCTGTGCATCGATCATAGTTATGTCTCTGCAGATGCACCATTTTATTGCCTTGCTCTGACATTTCCCTCTGCTTCCTGAGCTGTGCTGTGTTGGTTTATTGTGTTAGGTATTGCCTTCAATGACAGTGATATTCTAGCCATGACACAGAAAATAATCCATTGGTTTATGCAACGATCATGAAAACATCACACATAAGTAAAATCTACATAAACTGATGCAGATGAATCATGAATGTCTCTGGTCAGGTTATGATATGATGAAATATATTCTGTGAAGTGCAAGTGCCATTGCACAAGGGTAATATTAATGCAAGTAGATGAAAATGGGTATTTCTGAGGGTGAGAAACGTTCTGTAGCTCTTTAAGGCAATTCTTGTTCTTACTACCCAACAGCTAATACAATATGTTGCTGAGAAAAAAAGGAATTGTGCTTATTTTCATCTGAGTAGTTTTCCCCAATTTCCTAAAGCCTTCTACTAAATAAAGCTTAGATATCTTTCTGTGCTAAAATGATTTGACCGAATGCTTTTCTTGTTTCAGAGGGGGTTGGTTCTTGTAGTTTTCACAAAAAAAAAAAAAAATTTAGATCCAAACAGATTTTGATGAATGGAGACAGGCCAAAAATAATTGAAAAGAAAAAATTTGCCTCCACATGCAGCTGTGGAAGAGTTTCCACAGACAGATTCATTATTCTTAGGTCACTACAGGTCAATAAGAGCCAATTCTGGTCAAGCAGTATCAGTTTTCTGTGTTACAATGGTATTGTTAGGTAAATTATTGCTCATTTGTTTTTCTGAGGAGTCTACCCTAGGACTCACTCCTATGGCAGTGGAGGCATGTGCAAGGAACTGAAGAAAAGAAACAACTGTTTTGAAAATAATAATTTCACAAATAAAATAATTCCACTAGAATAATCTTGTGAAACAGCAAGTGAACATACTGCTCACAGCTCTTGAGATAGTGGCTGATCCGAATCTTCAGATCATCTTGTGGTGAGATGAGAGGAAAATGCTGTTTTCTTTAATGCTGATCTACTGCTATTTGATGGTACATTTTTGATGTACAGGAAAATGAGAGGGAAAGGTAAAGTAACCATAGTTTAGCTCCTGCATAAAAGAAATTGTGAAGAGTACTGAAAAAGGGAGTTGTGGTAAGCCTAAAAAAGCATACAGTAATTTTAGGAATCTGTCAAATAACCTAAATATTAAAGCAATTTAGAAGCAACAGTACAAACTGAAAATTGAAGAAGGTTCATTCACAATTTTCTACCCTTGCAGCTTCCTGTGAAACCTTTTGATCAAAGAAAGCAAAGCAAAAGATAAGAAATTACCTAAAGTCTGTTGTCTTAAGACACTGTTTTTTCAAGATTGTCCTCTGTAAAATTTTACCACCTATTCTTTATTTCTAAGAATGTGCATCTGTACTAACTGCTCACAGAGAAGTGTTTTAGTCTCTTAGTATTTCCAGCCACATGAAGTGAACAGGCAGATGAGGTGACTGAGAATATGAAGGGTCCATACCCTGTCCTACTATAGTCTTTTTAATGGGCACCTTGGGAAGTTCTGGGCTGTTTTGTTTTCTGTCTGAGAAACTTGTGTGTTAGGAAAAGGTACATTTTTCCCTGAGTGCCTGAAAAACTCACAGGTGCAGACTACATATGCCAGCACTCTAGCTGAGCTGCTGGGAGAAACAGGCTAAACCAGATCCTTGGAATAGGTTGCTCTGTGGGGACTCAGTAAGAGTCTGTCCACATGGTCATTCAGGATGGATCAAAGCCCATGCAGATGTTTTCTCTCAGTTTGAATTTAAACCAAGCACCATGTTCTGGAAGGGGAAAAGCTCAAGCTCTTGGTACTAGACTTGCCTTTCAGCTGTCCCGCTGTGGGCTGTGAGCCAGTACTGGTGGGGCAGCTTGCGCCCCAGCCAGGCTCACCAGCATATGTTTTGAACATAGCCCCAAGCCCAGCTGGACATTTCAAATCAGAGCTACAACAGGCTGGCTATCAGGAATGAGAATTTTCTGTCACAAGAGCTTAGCAGGTTTGATCCTTCTCTCACGTTACTCTTTGCTCACCTCGTGGGGCAGATAAAACTTTAGGGTGAGAGAAGATCAGCAAAAAAAGCTGAGGATGTCATGAGTATATGAGTACATCAGTTCAAACATTTCCTTTTGCAAAAGACACAGAGAATTGAGCCATACAGAAATTGTGCCTCAAACAACATCAACATGGTGTACAACAAAAACCCTACACTGTTCATGAGGGACAACCCTTTTAACCTGTCTGTTTTTACTCTGTACCGCTTTTTGGACCACTATGCTGGAAGTTATATTTCATAAGCATTGCAGAGATTTGCAAAACTCTCTTTAGTTATTTAGAACCTGACAAACCCTTTTAAATTTTTGGCCTAAGAATCTGAAAACCATGTAAAGGAATAAAACCAGAACTGTATCTCACAAAATATTACTATGTTTCTGTAATTTTTAAACTGAGCATCCCAAAGGGAGTCTCCATAATAGCCTTCATATAACAAGAAAAGAAAATAGCAACCATAAACCCCCTTACCTGTTAAAGTATTTTCTATTGATCCTGCAAATAAGTTCATCAGAGAAATACAAAGTGTTTAAAATGATCTCTGGGTAAAGTACTGCACACCATATTGCAACATAAATGGTCCCTAAATAGGCATCTTTGAGAAGCAGCACAGAAAAATAACTCATTAGGAAAACTATTTTAAAATAGTTTGTTTCTTCATTGAGGGAATGTGGTATTATTGCCCTAGAATGATTTAATTCACCCTAATTATATTCTGTTTGATATCTGCAGCTGTCTTGGAAGCAGGCTTCTGCTATGTAAATCCAAGAAATGTTTCTCATCTCATTTGAAACCCCAAAGTGCTCTAATTTTCAAAGGAATTTTAAGCTGATCTCTACTTATGTTCATTGAATTTTTCAGAGGAATATCAAAAGAATAACTCAAATTTTTGAATCCTGTCACTTATATAGCCTATTTATCCTCAGCATACCTCATAAATATATATATACATAGAATACAGTATGTATTTGCACTACAGTGTTAGAAAGCTGTGTAGATGCATGATTGTATGTGACCAGGAACATCTTCATTTTGAAATGTTCATAGAACATATCAGTATAAATTGTGGGTTTTTTTCTTTTGTCTTTGAATTTCAGTTTACTTTAGAACAGATGTGAAGCTGTCTCTTCAGCAACTTTTTAACACAGTAAACAGCACCATTTTGGTTGACATGGAAGAACCAAAAGATGACAAGTTTCTCACAAAAATAAATGTTGTATATGCATTCTTCAATGTCTTTGGCAGTAGCTGTCCTTGTTACAGTGCCATACTGCATAATACACGTAATGATGATGTGCAAGAATTTTTAATTAAATATTTACACACGGATGGCCACCAGAAATGGCAATCAGCAAACACTGGTATTTATTCTGGAATATTGCCATCAGTTCCAGGCAAGATAGGAAAGTGAACAAAGTGGTGTGAAAAACCACAAGGACCTGTAAAATGCTTGAACATTCAGTAAGTGATGGCTTCTTGCTGCTCTCTACAAATTACTAATCAACAAAAGAGAGCACTTTGCTTTCTTCTACTCTGAAGGAAAATGCTCCTTTTAGAAATCTTAGTAAGGGTTACAAATAGTTTGGAAACAAAACAAGGGAAGTCAAATGCTTTCCTTCAAATAAAAATACCTTGTAAAGACAGAATTCTAATCAGGGGTTAGAAATTTTAAAGTAAAAGCAGTTTTATGCTTTTGAGGTAGAACATAAGCAGAATTCAACTAATGATTCCAAAGAGAAATTCACAAACTTCCATCCATAATTACTAAGGGTGTTTTTCAGGTAAACTCCTTAGGAAACTCTGTTTTGGTGCCACACCATCTTAACAGGACTAGGTTGTAGCTAAATTGAACATCAGGAGTCTTCAAATGAGCACCTTCTACACTAATTCTACCATAGAAGCCAGTTCATTAGACACAGTTTTAGACTACCCAGTGCTTCCCAGGTTCCCAGTTCTCTATTCCCAAATCTCCCACACACTCTCTCTTACAACCCATAAACTTTTGCAAAGGGACGTCACCACCAAAACCAGAAGAAATTATCTTGTTCCTCTTTGAAAGAAATTAAGTACAAGGTTTGGTCAATGAATCTCAGTTTCCATGGATGTTCAAATCTCTCATCCTAAAGTTCTTAAAATAAATTCTTCATTCATTTGCAGTTTCCTATTTTATCTATTTTATCTGCTCTGTCTTGACACGCTAATTGCAATGATTCCCTTTACAAGTTTCCCAAGCCTCTTCATGTACTAAGCAGTGAATAAATGTTATTAGCCCCCAAGTTAAAATTTTGTTTTAATACAGAGGTTCGTGAAATTAAAGGTTCTTTTGTGGATGTAGCATTAGATACGAAAACCAAAGAAAAGCTGCAGTGATGTTAACATGGTCACCTGAATATCCTAAAATTAAATTTTGGGGACTGGAAACTTCCATTCACAAAAGGAGACATCAGAAATTATTTAAAAATACTCATAATCTATAAATAAATGCTGTATTGGGAAAACAGATTAAAGCTGGAGTATCTTAACTTTTACACATTTTTAATAAAAGAAACCTCATACATTTTAAACACATGCAAGATTATTCTTCAGGGAGTGTTTCAAAACTACGTTTAGGGAATAATCTGGAAAGAACTATAACTCAAAACTTTGCCAAACTGTTGTAATGTACAAAGATCTCAGGACTCCAAATTAAAATAGATTTCTGTCAAATTTTCAATCATTTCCCTTTCTCTTAAATAAGTGGGCAGATGATGAGTAAATGTCAGCATACAAAAACACCTTTATATTCAATTGCAGGCAAAACTGATAAAAGAATGTGGGAAAATAAGAGGACTCAAAATCTGAAAAAAACCTGAATTCAACAGATATAGTTTGTTATTTTCCTAGAATATTCCACTTCATTGCATGTGAGAAATAGCAAATGCTGGAACTACAGAGATGTATGTGACCATAGAAACTTTGTGCCAATACATGAAAAAGCTTTGATAAAATATCAGTATAATAGGGTCTTCAGGTGAGAGTTTGAACACCAGCAGCTAAGGATGTTCACGTCATGTCTAAATAAATGCTAGAATAACAAACGAATTATAAAGATTTTAATTGCTAAAAAGCAATTTCTACTGCAATTTAGAAGTGTATCAGAGAAGAAACTTAAAAGTTTCAGTGGAAGCCTTTCACCTTTAAGTCACAATTTCGATGGTTTATGGTGATGGCTTTCTTCAGCTGTCAGAGACCTCCTCTGCTCTCCATCACTTTTCCAAAATGATAGAAATTGGCCGCGAAAGGATGCCGTCTATCTCTTTCAGCACCTTGGTTGTCTTCCACTCGGTATCATAGACTAGTGTATGTCAATTTTTTCAAAGTAGTAGCCAAATAGATCCTTATTTACAGGTAGTGGCTCTTCTGGAATCTTTTTCCCCTGAGTACAGGGCTCTAGAAGACGTTGTTGGTGAAGACTGAAACAAAGAAGGAATTGAGCGTCTCAGCCTTATACAGCATCTGAGGATGCATCAGGAAGAGGCTGAGTACTGGGACTGTTTACCCTGGAGAAGAAAAAACTTGCAGGGATCTTATCACTATGTGTGAGCAGCTGGTGGGGGTGGAGGGAATAAATAAGACAGAGTCATTGTCTCCTTCATGCTCTCCAGAGGCAGGATAAGAGACAATGGGCACAAACCAAAATACAAAAAATTTCATTTAAGCTGTTTTACTGTGAGAATGGTTGAACCCTGGAACACGTTGCCCAAAGATGCTGTCATGTTTCTGTGGAGATGCTCAAAACCTGACTGGACATGGCCCTGGGCCCTGTGCCCCAGCTGATCCTGCCTGTAACTTCATGTGTTGTACCAGACGATTTATGGGGGCCCCTTCAGACCTCAACCAGTCTGAAATTGTATGGTTCTGTGACAGATCCTGCTTAACAAATTCACATTCCCAGACAGAATTCCTAGAGTTTGTGATAAAACAGTGTTCATGCATTCTTTTACTCTCATTTTGAACTTTTTTAGATTTATATTATATAAAAATAGATTTATTTATTCATATATAGATATATGGAAATAAGTAGACTGGAATGGCCACATGCTTAAGCTTATGTAATAGAAAGGGGGATGATAACATATGGACACTACCATCAGCTCCTTTGGTGAAAGACAAGACAAGACTTCTGTGTAAAACTTAATTAAAAACATTTCTTACTCTTTTGCTCTCCAAGCCCCTTCATCTCTGCACTTGTTCATGACAGCAGCATTCCTCCAAGCAACAGCAACACCTGATGTAAGGCAGGCGGGGATTTTTATTCAGCAAATATGTAAATTTTATGTTGATGAAGATTTTTACAATGCATGTCTGGAGATGTCTGGCTTGTACTTTTCAAATTCCCATTGCAGACAGAGTCTTGCTGAGCAGAGTAGTCTGCTTTAATCTTGGGCTCAGCAATTTGCCAAGGATTACGTGATTTAGACTGCATTCATAAGTAAATCAGGACCTGATGAAACCCTTTCACTTCATGTCACTTAGAAAAGAAGGTAAAGGAGATCTAACGTCATATGAAGCTAAGTCCATGTATTTGGAAAGCTACAGGCAAAATTTTTTACTATCTTTTGAAAAGTATCCTGTGACAGTGGTAGAGGGTAGTAAACAAGGTCTACAGAACAGAGAGGTATGAGAAGAAAGCAGGTGGGGAAGATGCAGAGATGTCTGAAACATAGTTTTATTAAGATGTTTGTCAGGCCAGAGGGAAATGAAGATGAAAATGTAAAAATATTTTTTTTACTGGGCAGTTTCAATAGGATTAAAAAGAAATATTAATTACATGGCATTCTTTGAAATGATTCATAAAGATAAGCAGCAGTAGGCTTGGTGAAAACCATGGGTTTAGGTTTACATAAAAATTCCACAAAACAAACCAATTAGCAACAAATGCATCACAATAGGGGCAAGCTGATGCTGGAAAAATTAACTTTTATTTGAAAAATTAAATCATACAAACAGGTGCACACAATCTGTAGTATTAAATTCACTGTACCATCTCTCTGCAAGACTTTCCTTCATGATTCATTAACCTTTCATAGATATATATACAAGTGATATATAGTACAATTGTTGGTAAGATGGTAAGAAAATTTGTCAGAAATGAACAACTTAAAGTTGTGTGAGATGTGTGAGACTCAAAGAATAGACTTACTTACAGAATTCTAGCTTTGCAGAGTAGTGGGCAGCTGAGAAGTTTTAGTCTGTATGGAATGGGCATTAGCAACCAAAGACACTTGGCTGTATTGTTAGCTGACTTTCTTGGCATCCTATAATTCCAGGATTGTCATGCAAACTGCTGCTGGCAAGAGGTTTTTTTGAGGAGCAGTACTATGGATTTTTATATATGACAAAGTTTATGCTCCTGTCAGCACTGTGGGTTCAGCCATTTGCCAGGGCAGCTGAAGTGCTGTGAGAATATTATGTGCTGAAGAATAAATGATTCTGTACGTGTCTACATTCATTTTCAGTGAATAGCAGGGTTGATCTGTAGCACAAACGGATCTGTTCTGGAAATGTAAGATAATATATACTTGGTAGTAAATGTGAAAGTAAGATACCAGTTCCAGACCACCTCTGTGCACTCAGCTCTTCTCTTGGATTGTTATAGTTTCCTATTCCTGACATGCAGTTTTGACTACTAGAAATTCTGTGTTCCTGAATATTTGGTTTTTATTTTAGCCATCTTTTGTCTTCTTTCTCAAACTATTCACCGATTTTCTTTGCTGATGGACAGACTCTCTGCATAGTAGCCTGGCAAATATCTTAGGAGTTTTTGGCTTGTGCATAACATCACAAGGAAAGTTATTCAATAGATTATTACGTAATTTGGTATGTGGTTCCAAATCTGTGAAAAAACCATATTAAGTCATATAAGTCAAACAAGACTTTTGCAAGGAGCAAGAAAATTATCTTGTCTGAGTACAATTTAGATGACTTGCTGGAATCAGTAGTTTCTCTATGCAGTGAGTGCCTTAATGGTATATTAGCTGGCGATAAACGACACAATTTGAAGTGTTTATCTGAAATATACTGTATGGGACTGTTACGTCTGTCTACACAGCTGATCCTATCTTTGGTGTTCCTCAATAGTCTTGCTTTGTACCTCACTGTTGAAATGCCAATTTTCATTTCTAGGTATTTCTCCTGAAGTGCTCAGGGTTCTATACCACCTTAACTCTCATTGGCCAGGTATCTAAAAGAAGATATTCTATAAACTCTACAGGCCATGCAGAAAATGTTGATTTGCTGACTCTCATTTCATAACGGTTTGTTTTCTCTCTAGGTCTAATGGAGGATCAGGAGAAACAGAAGCTTTACAGTTCCATTAAGAGTCTTTTCTGGAGGCATTCAAGGCCAAGTTGGATTGGGCTCTGGGTGACCTGGTCTAGTGGTAAGTGGAACAAGATAATCTTTATGGTCCCTTCCAACTCTTATCATTCTACAGTTCCATGATTCTATGATTTTCTAAACTGTTTTCTCTGAGACATAAGTAGCTTTAACAGTATTTCCTGTCTTCCAATTTTTATTTCATCAGTCTAACGGGACGCAGGAGCTGAGGTACCATTTTGAATGAAGACAACACAAGTGTGAATATTAAAATACTTCAAATAGTATTTTTAAAGCAACTTTTCAGTCAGAAAATTAACTTTCTTGTGTATAGATAAAAACGGTGCTTTTGCCAACAAATATAGTAGGAAGATGTCTTTTCCCAATATACAGATTTTCTTTTATACACTGCGGATTATAAAGAAGACAAAATTTCAGGAAATCTTTGACTTACAAGAGTATGAGGGAAGAGACACAATTTGCAGGAAACACTGTATTGTTGTAAAGACATACCAACTGTTCACTGCAGGAAGAAAACAGAAAATGGAAATGCAGATAATAGTGAAAAACAGTGCTAATGGAGGCAAGTTTCATAGCTGGTATTGAAAATAACAAGAAAGATTATTCAACTACCAAGTAATGGAGACAAAAGCTGCGGTTTACAGTAGACTATGATGTTGAATGATAGACAGTTTGCCTGAATCTAAGTATAGCTGGGCTTGATAGTACTGTAATAAATGTTGGTTTGGGTTTTTTTATGCACATTTCCATGCACATTTGCTCACACGCATGTTTGCCAATACAAAGACTGAAGACAAAAGAAGTATAGAAAGTGAAAAACCATAATTTTCTTTTTCAAAATTCACCCCTCATGTAGAACAAAACTCTCAGCAGCCACAGCTATATTTAAAACAAATAAAGCAAAGACTGAAGTAAAGATTTTTTTTTCTCCTTCCAGAAATATACTTGTGTTGCTTTTTCTTTCAGATTTCCATTTACAGAAATGCCGTTTTAATTGGCATAATATTTTGAAGGAGAATATTTGTCACTTTTTAAACAATAACCAGTGGAACAGAGATAACATGTAGATGTGTGCCACTTATTTTTCCTCACCTAGCACCTAGTTCATTATATAGGGTGTAGAAACAAAAGCAATTATGCAAAGGACAAAACAGAATTTGTCAAAGGTGTATATATTGCACTAATTTGCAACAGAGTACAGTTCATTAATTCCATCTTGCACTTTTTATAATCTCCTACTTAATATCTCTTCTTTTTTTCCTTTTTTTTTTCTCTTGGTAATGTAAATTCATTCTTCATCCGGAGCTAAGAAGCTAAAAAGATTTAGGTCATGATTAAATGCTCCAGTACCAATGACTATCAGTAGATGTAAACCTATGAAAAGGATTCAGTTTCTCAGTTAACTATGAAGATATCTGATTCCACAGCCCTTTTTCATTCATTTTCAAGACATTTGGTGAAAATAGCATCATTCCATAGTTTGTACATCTAGGACGTATAAATGGACTCAGCTACTTCTGTCTTAAATTTGCATTAGACAGAGCATACTAGCCAGTGTGAAGAAAATTAACTCTATCCCAGCCAAAACCAACACAATTCGATACTAAAAATATGGCCTTACAGTAAATGTATTTTCTTTAAGTAATCAAGAATGAGGTGTTTGTCTGTGAGGGGTTTGTCAGTAAGTTGAAACAAACTGAATTTAACAGGATGCTCATAGCTTAATCATGGACTGATAAAATGCCTATGTCTTAACATCTCTCACTGATAAGGACAAATCAAAATGACATTCAATCAGTTGTTATTACTGAATATGATTTCCTCAGTAAACTAAAATGGGCTTAGCAAAAAAAAAAAAAATCTATAAAAGCATAATTCTTTCAAGTGGTGTACACTATTAGGATGGGAATCAGAAGCAGACATGATAAACAATAAAAACCGGCAAATTACATATTGAAACACATAGAAATTTCTAGGCACATAAACAATCCTATCATATGGGCCAACACATGCACAGTAGATAGCATTTTAATAGTAGGTTACTTTTAAATTCCAGCATTATAAAAAAAAAATGCAAGAAAGATGTGCTTAAACCATGGCCATATATTGCTGACTCAAAAAGTAGAAGAAGCAGATATGGCAGCTACCGATTGCTAGAAAGCATAGAATGCACATTTTCCACCCTGATTTATAATCCCTCTTCAGTCTCAAGAGGATGTTTTTCTTCAAATTTCACTTCTTCCAAATTCCCCAAATGGCTGAATCTGGGCCAGAGGATTCATGATGGAAGAAAGGGGCGTGTGAAAAGGTGACTCCCAAGCTTCATGTGTAGGGTGATGACAAGTCTGTGTTCAATTTCCTAATCTGTTTCTACATTTTTCTTGATACAGATGCTGTATTAAAAATATATAAACTCACAGCCCTGGTCATGTTCTAGCTTCAACAGGAGACACTTACCGTAATCACGTGAAAGATATTCTGTAGTATTACTAAAGATATGAAACCTGCATGGGCTGTTCAGCCTCTGCAGTCCTGAATCCAATCAAAGATTTGTTGGAGTAGGGTGCATGGTGATTTCACAAATCAATATATATTACTAGTTCTTCACATGTAACAAGAAATGGCTTTAAAACGCCTTGCACTTTCTTTTCTTTAATAACAACTGTCACTGGACTTCTGCCACAAAAAAGTTTTCCTGGAAAAAAAAAGGAAAATTTTCAGATACCGTGAGAAATGCTGATGAGATGTAGATGCAGCCCTTCCTTGACCTGGGAAACGTCCAGATATATTTTATGTGGATTAGCTAGCTGTACTTCAGCCTTGAGGATTTATGAGTTTGCCTAGGAACAATTCTGTTTATTTATTTCAATGCATACTCAGTCATTAAAACAAGTCACTGGCAGCTAGAAGAAAAGTGTTCTCAAACTACTAGTGATGCGTTCTCAGGAGAGATGGAGTGGATCCCTAGTCATAGTCTTTAGTGTTGTGCATTGTGCAACTCCTTCTTCCCCTTGTAGGCTATGAAAATAGTTCCTTTGAAATGTAATGGTTTTGTGTCTGTGAGTCTGCATGGACCTTTTCTGCAGTTTTCAATTCTTTTTATGTCTCAGCAGAAGATGTCAAGGAGGCAGAATACACTTTTTTATTTGATCAGCAATCCCAAACCCTTTGCTTGGTTTCCTCTTTCCCCACTGCTCTTAGCTCTCCTGTTTAGAGACTGTTCCTCAAGAGTGCCATCTAAGTCACATTCTTTAACTGCGATGATTTATCAGCAACTCTAACACCTTTAAGATATAGAGAGTACATAGAAAACATACTAATGGGAGGAAAAAGAGGAGAAGGGCACAACAAAAACACCCAGAGACTTTGGAAAATATTCAAAAGTAAAGCTAGGCAGAAAAAAATTATGTATTTCCTACAGGAAAATAACATATATAGGAGAAAAAATATACAGAAAGGAACACAGTTAGACTCCATCAAAGAGAAATACCTCTGATATGTCTGTCTGTCTGACCTTATTTCTTGCAATCTTATATGTGGCAGGTTCAAGAGAAGCCCAGTATTAATGAGTTCAAACAGAAGAGGAGGGTTGTTTAAGTCCTTGAGTGTGAAAGAAGTCTAATATCTTTATTTATAGTGCATTTCGGTACCTGTCAAATGTATTCATTACCTCTCAATAATAGTATTTCAGCTGTGAACATACAGTCTGCAAATTGAATGCAAGACTGGAAGAGTTTCTGGTTGCAGACATACTTGTTAGGGTATCTGGCAAAAGAGCTCTTGGGCAAAGTGCCTGAGTCTGATAAAATTCTCTTGTCCTTGAATGAGACAAAATATGGACTTATTGCCGCAAATGCTGCCCAGGGAAAAAGCCTGCAGATATCAATGCTGTCAGTACAAAACTGCTGCAACAGATGAGTCTCAATTAGCGATATGGCATGGGCTGCCTGAGTCCTGCACCTCACAGGTATTTCCTGATGGGTAAAACTGTCTGCTAAAGACTTAAGAAATCTAAGGGGTACTTCATGTCATCTTTGGGTGAATGGTGGAGTTGAGGAAGGTGGCAAGGTGGACTGTGGATGCCAGTGAAGCTGTTCCAGTACTGGGAGTCACAGCCACCTTCTGAAGGGGAAACTTTTTTTCACCTGTGAGAAAAAAAGCAACTCCAGGGAAATGGGAAAGAACTGTGTGTTGGGCTTCTACAGTGGCATGGGAGCAATGGAGCTCCAGAAGATCAAGCAACCTATAGCTGGACTGTCAATACTGATATTTCACTAGGCAAGAAAGAGAGTGTTAGGAGACTGCTAGGTTCAGAGACAGGCAGCTCTACTAATTGTTTCTTGCCATGGGTGGTCAGCCAGAAGATGAGTATAACAGATCCCTGGCAGCTGCAAAGTAACCACTAACAGCTAAAATGCTTTAGAGTTTCTCATTTTCCCAGCAAAATATCAGGGTTTGTTATGAACTCTCTTCCTGCTGGCATCCTTCAGCCTCACTGCTGGCATCCTGCGGCCTCACTCCTTACACCAGCAGCATGTCCTGCTCTACCAGACTGCATCTTCAGGGTATCCCCTTCCTCTTCTCAGTCAGTCTTACCTTTTCTGGTCATACTGAGTTTAGGGCCAGAATCAATAACATAGGTAAGTCATGAATAATTTGTATGCACCAGGATCAGTTTTGGTCTCCCACAGGACCCTATGAGAGTGACCATTTTGTAAACTCATCTCTCAGGTTTGTGTACTCACTCTGCCACTTCACAGCCTCCAGAGCCATGAGACAGCCTATACTTCTTGAAACCCGCACACTGCTGTCTTTTCTCTGTCAATAAAAAATTGATTCTGCAGATGGATCTTACTGATATTGTAGGAAGTTTAGCCACATTATTTTTCTTCTCGCTTTCCTGCTTGAATTCAGTTCTAAAATACCTGTGTAACATCTCCTGCTATATGAAACAAAATATATATTTGGCCTGATTCCAGCTATATTTCTTTTGGATTTATAGCTGTTAACTGTCTTCTGTTGAATAAGTGCTGATTTACATTACCTCGAGTACAACTTCACCAGCCATTATCCCAGGCTTCAAAAATATCCTCTAAAACCTCTCTCAGGTATTGCAGAGTTAACCCACAGTAGTAGACAGGTTAGACAGCCTGACTCGTGTTAACAATCAATTTTTTTCCCCGTCTATTTAATAGCTCATGAAGTTTAAAAGTCAGGTTCCTCAATTACTTTTTGCATTTCAACCAATTCATTCTGGTAACGTCTCCCTGTAAAAATGAGATAACATGCTGTAAAGATAAAAGTGTACCAACGTGCACCTTACTGAATGTCTGCATTATGGGGGTTCTGCATGTCATAGCTGCTGTCCTATTTGAAGATGACTTGAAATAAGCCCTTTAATTGATCTATACATCAAATGCTCTGAAAATGTAAAAGAGGGGCTTAGACTGTCAGTAGGTTGGTTAGCTCACAGTGTATTGTCTGCAGTCTAATTTCTTTAGTGTGAAAAGTGATAACAATGGCTAAAATTTATCTGCTGTCATGTGTCAATACATTTCAACAAAAATTAACAACTGGTTGTTGGAAAGTTTTCTTGTATTTCTTTCTTGAATATGGAGTCACTAAAGCAGTGTCAGGGTATTTTAGCATAATGTCTCCTGGGTCGTTTGTGGTGCCCATTTTTGTATGAAACATGCTTTTTCATCATCTCTGACCGTCATAGAAGTTCACAGTGTTTATAGAGAAGAAAAAGGTTGGGAAACAGTTCCAGTGTGCTGCAGGCTTTCTGAGAACAGATGTCAGTTAGACATAAAAAAATAAACTTGGCTCAGCTGAGTTTACCTTATAGACATCCTTGGGCTATTAAAAAAACAACCTTGACTCCTGTTCCCCATCACAGAGAATTAGTTTGATGTTGACTTCATGCTTGATCTAACACCACTGAATTTAGTAGTCTTAAGTCAGGGATGAATTCGGCCCTTGGTCTTTAAGGCAGTCTTTCCCCTCGGGTGTAACAAAAACACCATATGGTAAGTCCTTGGCTTGCTATCCATAGCTCAGCTTGCTATCACTCCATTCTGATGCTGTTGCTGGAAAAGGTTAGAGCCTGCAGAGCTGGTTCAGTCAATTCAAAACCTGCAACAGAGGGTGAAAAAGGAGTTAACAGAGAGCTTCATCCATATGAGTCCTCCTGCTCATACTCCAGGGGCTATACATCATACAGGTTGAATTGTTTACTGTTTATGGAGTAATGGACTTGAGATGCACATAGAATCAGAACAGCAATCCTCTTCTTAAAACTGTTCAATTATTCCTGTACTTCAGTCGGTGAGACATCCCTCCTCCTAAGTACTTGCAAAAGAAGCAGTGCCCGGATAACCTCCCCTTCACACCATCTCAAATGAAGACATTTGCTGTAGAATATGGTCACCAGTAATACAGCAAGGAGTTAGGGAGCCCAGCGAAGCAGCTTTGTCATAGTGCACAATGTATTCACAAACAATCTGAGGATCTTCATGCAAAAATTCTCCTCCCCACATTCAATCTGTAAGCACGGAAGCTACAATTACATCAATACATCCACTGAACTGAATTGTCCAAACTGCTTTTTCCCTACACTGGTAAAAACCTGTGCTTGCATGTTGCAAACTAGGTGGAATTGTAATTTGACCATGCCAGTTTCTTCAAAGCCTCTCCAGTGGTTTCTTCTCTAAAGCCATATCCAGCACAAACACCGTGCCATGAACTGCAGAGCTGCACCTCTGCCTTTTGCCACCTGTGTTGCAGCCGGATTAGCTCCTGTTTGGTCTGTTATGCCAACCTTTGACTCGCTGTTTGTCTCAAGCACATCTCCAGTTTCTCTGCTGAGCTTCATGTGGAAAATAGCTTGCAGATAAAAAATGTCAGTTTGATGCTTTCAGCTCTCTCCCTGAAGCTGTTCTAATGCATTCAAAAGACTTCCACTGTTGGATATCAAAATACTAAATTAAGATTGTTTTGTATTTCAAGATGGGTTTGTATGCAAAGAAAGATTCAAACACCCTTTTATAGAAAGAATGATATTGTTTTATACAAAGTTTTAGCAAGTACTGGCTTTCTTTAGCAAATAAATTAATTAGTCTTTCACTTGCAAATCAATTCTTTAGGGATTTTTCACGCTGTTTCCAATCATGCACTTGTCTCAGCTGAGCTCAGAAATAGAGAGACAGCTCTTCAAACTTCTGTATCATTAAAATTCACAGAGCATTTATGGAAGAAGAACCATTAAAAGATTTATTTCAGTGTTACTGGTGGGGTTGTTTTCTCTTGTTTTTAATAATTGATGGTTCTTTTTCCTGCAGAAAAGGTTTATACATTTGCAGTATGGCACAGAGGAAAATTCACAAAGCATAGCTGAGCTCGAGAGGTGCTACCTCTTCTGGGTCCCGCCTCATTTGAGGGGGAAATGCAAACTTGTCTGGAGAGCAATTCTAGAATAAGAGCCCATTTTAAGGCATATAAATCTTCTCCCAAAGGAGCTGTCTCTGTCAGTTGACAACAGGCCTGGAGGTTAAAATCTCCAGTACTATAGCAAGCCTTTGTGGACACCCTTTCCCATTGCAGGGCTTTTTACTGAACAATCACCTACTTTGGCTTTCACAGATTTCTGCCTCATTGGGTGCACTGAAGGGAAGAACAGGCTGTGTCAGTACTTATTTATTTTTCCTGCCAGCCTCTCTGTCAACCTGTGGTCTTTTGCTTTATTTACTGCCAACTGTTCAGACCCTGCTCTGAGTGCAGAAAACATATAATTTTCCAATTTGACTGTGAGATGAGATGTAGGATTGTTCTCCTTTTACTGATCAGGACATGAAGGGCAGTGAAATTGCAGACATAAAAGAAAACGATAAACATCTTGAGACACATGAGTAGGGCTTGAGTGTTCAGAGCAGAGCTCCTGTGGCAGTAGCTGATAAATATTACAGAGTTTTCATTCTCTGTATGAACCAGTACCAGTGGAGGATGAGATACACAACTTAGGAGAGGATTTTCAAGCTTTGATGGCTGGTATGTCTCTGGCATGTGTGGGTCCATTTCTGCTCTTGGAGAGATGCTTCTCCGTCCTCTAGGCCTGCATCTCACTTGTCCTTACCCAGTTCTCTTATGAACATCTTAGAGGCTGTCTCTCTATGACCCTCAATGCCATACCCTCTTCTGCAGATATTTATTCATCTCTTTGCATGTGTTCACCTATTTTCAGACTTGCTGTCCTAGTTTCACTGTATATTCCCCTCTCCCAGCATACTTCTTGCTCATCTAGATCTTTTGCCTTGAAAGGCTGCATTTCCCCATCTTACAGGGTGCTGTGCTTTCTCCTGTGCTCCGGTGACAGCCACACTTAGAGCAGTGGAAAGTGCATTCTCATAGACCCATTGCTCATAGCAGTCATAAGTAATAATTTCAATAAGCAAAAATTTCTGTTTCAGAGACAAATTGCACACTCTTCAGAAGGAGGAGCACTGGAAATGCGAAAAGCAGTAAGGACTTTTTTGCAGGCTAGTGCTGCGGCGCTCTGTCCGGCTAGCAGAAGACCAGCACCGGGCTCCTACCCCACACAGGAGCGGGTGACAGAGGCTGCTCATGGGCACGGGAGGATTGGCGAAGCTCCAGCATGGGTTCACCCAACCCACCGGTGTTAAGGGCACGTGGAGGAGGTAAAGAAGAGGCAGAGGGGGTTCTTTGTAGGAGGCAGGAAGGGTTTATTGAGGACAAAGGACAGAGGGCACGGAGAACCAAAAAAGTACCACAAAGAACGAAGATTACAGCATGGACATGGGGTTTTATACCCCAGTAGAAAGGGGAGGGAAAACGAAAAACAGCCAATGGTACCCTGACAAGGAGGGGGTACCCAGGCAGGGAAAAGGGGTACACAGCCACTAGGGACGAATGTGGGAGGGGAGGAATAACATGGGCCAACGGGGAATAGAGAACCACAGAACTTTCTAGGAAAATAACTATATATGGAGGAGGAGAGGAGGGGATGGCGGTGGTCAATCATAATAATCATGATGCACTGCAACAGGCTAGTAAGTTGACCATGCTTTTGTAGGCATTCGTTGAAACAGCTCCTTTCCTGAGTCAAAAGCAGGAATATATTGGAAGGCCTTATTCCACAGAGTCTTGGTCTCAGTGTAACATAAACCAGTTACTAGTCCTTGCTGCTATTGTTGGAAACTTTTTTTTAAGAAACTTTCTAAAAGAAATTTTGTCTTAAGTGCATTTGCTGACATGGAAAATTTTAGCAGCAACAGCTGAAATTTGACAAACTGGTAGATAATTGAGTGCAGGATCTTATACAGAAAGTGTTAGATGACAGCCGTTTTTATACTCATATTCCTACTCATCTCCATTTATAATGTGCCACTTTTCAATTGCTACTGTAATGGATGAGAAAAATATTATTCAACTTTTCATCATTTCCTTGCAATTATAAATGAAATAATTACATTATTAAGTGTATCAAACCTTTCACATAAAATGTGTTGGTGGTTTCTGGATATTCTTATTTAGCTTTTAATGACAAAATGCATAACACTATTTTGGGCTGAAATCAATAGAATACATACTCACGATTATTTTTTAAGCTATTATGAATGTGTGTTATTTCTGGTACTTGAGTTCTATGCTTTTTCTACTTTTTGTATTGTTTGATTTTACACATACTAATGTGTAAAATGTGTAATGTGTAAACACTGTTGCAGAAAATTTGTGTTAGCAGGAAGAAACAGGTTGTTCTTTTTAAGGTAATTGTTTTGTTGAGTCAACATAAACTGCTTGCTCTTTCTCTTGACTGCTGCAACTCATAGGAAGATTATGAGTCACCAAGCAGCAGACCTTTGTAAACAGAATAGGAAATTAGATTTGTGAGAGCTTTTCCATTTAGGCATGAAAGCTGTTCTAAAACCAGAAGCATTGTTCAAATCTTCATATAACTGTTGTAATGTAATTACAGCTAATAAAGAAAGTTTAAGGGGCTATATGGGTAGAGCAGATGAAATAGTAAGATATAAACCCCACATTTATCAGAGGAAGTAGCTGTTTAGCTGGAAGGGCTTGTATCCCTATTTCAGTTCTTTTTCATGACACAAGAAGACAATGTTCAGCCTTAACCAATACAGAATAGACAATCTTGGAGAAGCCCTGAGGTATTTTGTTTCAATACTCTTTCTTTAACAAATGAAAACTGGCACTTTCCAGTAACTGTGCATATGCAAAAATGCAGGCTGGGGCTTTTCCTCTGACTGCAGAAACTATGGAGTAATCAACTGAATACTCCACAGAGCTCCTATCCATCTGCCATATGACACAATTTAATAAACTGCATTTTTTGTAATCCCCAGACAAAATTTGCACATCTGTCAGCAGCATTAGCCACCTGGGCTTGTAATAATATTTCTGAAGTATTTTAAAATAAATGTGTTTCAGAAAAGTTAGTGCATTTCTTTGAAATTGTCTATCAGAAAAATGCATTCTCAAAGTCTGAATTTGTAGTGATTACAACTCCGTTTTCTCACCTTCAGCTGCTCTCAAGCAACAGGATAACTCCTGGGAATCATGAGCGTAGATATTTATAAGCTACAGGAAATGGGTCTATACAGTACCTGTTTCTCTTACTGTGCTAATAGCTCTAGGTTTCCAACTGCATAGGCAAAAAAATAAAAAAGAATGCTTACTTGCACCATATTTATCGGCCCTTTAAATGACATTCAAGTTTAGTGGTGCTTACAGTTGGAGGGTAGTGCTTACTCATGATGGGAGCACAAGGTAGTTTCCCTTGCACAATCTATTGCCTTTTCATTTCGTTATTTTGTGGCAGGGACTAGGCACACTACAGCTATATTTGCTTTCTGTGAAGCAGGACTCTAGGTCTGTCCTTGTCAGTGGTTAAAAATAGCTGAGAAGACAGATGTTTCTTTAACGGGAAAGCAGAAAATAGGGCTGTGACTATAACTTGTCCTACTGACATTATCAGACAATTACCTAAGTTTGCTGAACTCATGTGTACATTCTGCCTTTGAGATGCTCAGTAACACTGATGATAAGACACACGATGTAGCTTTTATGCACAGCAATACCGAAAACGTATGCATGTTACAGCAGAGCATCCAATGGCTTTGTATTGCTGACCCAATTGGTACATACATGCTTTATTGAGAAATGGTATTTAGTTTCTGAGAGATCAGCAGAGTGCAGGGTCACTTTATTCTTCTTTTCAACTAGGAGTTTTAACTTGGTATCATTGAAATATCATTTTCTTAGGTAGCCTTCTTAGGAAGTTAAATTTTATCTTTATTATATACTTTACACAATTTCCACAAGGGATAAATGATTATTAATAGCAGATCTTGCACATTTAATGAGCACCTGCTATGAAGTGTGGGTCAGTGTTTTTGATGAAACATTTCGAAACACTTACTATAATTAGTGCAATTAGGCCTTTCAAATAGCTGCCCTGTCTGTAGAAAATCAGGTTCTGAAACTTACTTTGTGCTGGTTATACTACCCGCTAGTTTAAACAAGTTTCCGTCTGTTTGGGCGACATTTATTAAATTGTCAGATTTTCTGGAGAAGTGCTTAGCAGCAGTGGTTATAACCATGCAGAAATGTTCCTCTTTGATTAGGGCAATTGCCCATTTATACATCTGTCCTATCTTTGACAATGCCTTGCATGAAATGCTTCAAGGGGAAATGCGAGAGATTGCCTCCTAGACAAGTACAAAACATCGTCCTTTATTGAAAGTTTCTCTTCAGTAGCCCTCAATTGAATTCCCTGCAAGCATGTGTATGACATCTAAAATGGGTGGTTCTTGTCTAATTTAGCTCTCTGCTTGCTTTTTCTTGTGAAAAGTCTTTGTTCAAACATGCATTGTGTGGACCAGCACTGGGACCTGCTTTTCTTTACCGATGCCCTGCTGCTAAGTTTGGACATGGCCTATACACGACCTATAGACTGTCTCTTTCCCACTTCATCTTTAACCTGCCTCATTTATTTAGACTACTGGTTCTGCATACAGCACAGCCAAAAGATCATCCCTTATATGGAAACCCCACATCTCTACATCTGTATGTAACAAAAATAATTAACAAGAAGATCCTTTTTAACTTTCATAGCAAATTGGATTACTAATATCATGACATTTATTTATTTATTTATGAGGGTTATTTTCAGCAATATTGGTTCCTTTCATGCAAAAGCTTTGATTTTGTCTTAGGTTTTTCTTTAAACCAAATTAACTTATACCAAATGTTGCTGCTAAGAAGGCAATGTTATCCCAATCTGAAATGATTTGCTTTACTTCTGAAATATTAAAATGTTCTTTGAAATGCTCAATCAAACAGTTCTAATAGGAATTTTTAAACTGTTAATTCTGCAGAAAATGTTCATGTTACTTTTGAAATACTCTTCGGTAACGAGTTCTGAGAACTGGCCTTCTGTGTGTGCTTGTTGAACTGAAAAAAGAAGTTTTAATATAATATTTCATTTTAGTCAAATAACATCCATGGAATGTAACTGTGAAACCATAAAAATCACAAATTTTTTTTTTCACTGAAAGCTGGTTAATTAGCTTATGAAGCAGATTAAATTACCTTTAATTTCAATTTAAGTCCTTCCAATAACCTACGAAATACCTGTAAATTCTCCTAAAGAAGAAAATGTGCTGCCATTTAGTAAATGAAATGTTGAGGAGGTATTTTAACAGAATTTACTGCAACCACACAGTCTTCTAGTTTCATGACCTGCTATTCTTCCAAATACTGTGGCTAGTAGTGTTTTAGAAGCCCAAATTCTTGTAAATAACAAACTCTTCTGTTGCTGAAAGAAATTTATTACATCTGTTGGTTTACATTGCAGTAAGACTCCCATTTTCAAACCCCAGTTTTACTCATATTTTCTTGAAGGACAAAAACCAGAGAAACCATTTAGCACAGAGTATGATACATAAAGCTGTGAGATTGCTGTGGGCAAGTTGATAATTTACTTTGAAATTGAGTTTGACTAACTTTTGCATGCACATTATGCAAAGTTATTTTCAGATTTGGCAAATATTTTCTGCATGAGAAAATATTGGTGCAAAATAAACACATGGAAAGTTATCAACACAAACATTGAAAATATGTTTGCAAATACAAGTGAATTTCTGCCTTATGCTTGTAGAAAATTTACTCTGCTTCAAAAATAAAAACACTTAAAAGGAAGACATTTTTAACAGAATATTAGTATATACCAGTTTATACAGTTTATTCTTCAGTCTTCTCTGTTCACAGTTTGGCTAAATAATAGCCAAATCTGAACTAAGCATATTTGTAATGCTGGTATCTTATGATTACAGTGTGATGCATGTAGACATTTTGCGTATGCCAGTATTATCTACATGATGTTAAGCAACATTTTTCCTTTCACATATTCTGGCTCAGGGAAAGCACTTGTTTTAGCAGGGTCAAAAAGCACTGCAGGCAGGATGCCAGCTCAGAATGAATCATTACGTTTACAATTTGGAGAAATCAGTTCAGTTTCCAATCCAAAAAAAAAAAAAAAGTATAATGCTACTGTTCCTAAAGACACTAGCATTTATTTCTTATATATTTCTTGGGCTCAAAGAACAGCAAATGAAATAAATATATCCTCTCTCCACTTCCCAAATCCCTATCATTGGTTCTTAATAATCATCTGCAAAATGATGGTCAAAATATTTCATATATTGCTGATATGACTTGGGGAAAAAACTAATAAACAAAGGAGTGCTTTGATCAAAGAGTCCTCTTGAAGAGAAGATGCAGTTTATTTGGAGGTTAATAATCTCGGAGTGCTTCAATATTTTAGATCTGCTACAATGAAGTTGTCAAAATATTTTTAATTTCAGAAGCCTTGACTTCAGAGAAGCAACTCTTACTGTCACAATGATCCATGACCTAGTTACAAACAGATTTGTTTCCTTCTTTTCTCCCAGTTCTCTTTTCCCTTCCCTTCCCTTCCCTTCCCTTCCCTCCCCTTCCCTTCCCTTCCCTTCCCATTTTACTTTGCTTTACTTTATTTTACTTTATTCCCTGCCATGAGATGGCTTGAGAAGAATCACACCAGTGTCAAAAGAAGGGAGAATGCTGGCCAGTACAAGTGCCAATACAGAAGGCTGGTGCTACCAGAGTGACCAGAGTTCCAGCTGCACAGACGGGGTAAAAAGAGTAAAAGTTCTGTACATGTTGTGTACAGCTGTGTTCTGTCACAAGTAATCTGCAAGGAAAGGAGACTAAGCTTTTTTCTGCAGTTCCCTTTCCTTCACTGTCCTTAATCTATTTTGTGAATTGCCCTAAGAACATGTATGTAACCATTTACGTCAAAATAGGGTAGGTAGACCAAATTTAATGTTCCTGTGAGTCAAATGGCTTCACACACAAAATCCCAAAGCAGGAGAGAAAGTTGTTCCAAGTTTCAAGGACCTAAGAAACACTTTTTCTTGCAAATGAGTGGTTCAGGCATAGACTACTTTTCAGGGATCAGAAACAGCACCAGAGATTGCTTTTATATACTATTTTCAAGTCACACCTGCTCACCATGAGGCAAGATGTCAGAAAATAATGAAGCAACATTATACATATTGAAGTTGCAAGATGGGAAATGGGAATCAGATCAAAGGTCTCTGAAGGATGAAACTTAGAAACAAATGAATTTCTGACATTGAAGAGTGAATAGACTATCTTTGAAATTCTTTCTTCAGTCATTGGAGCATGCTAATGGGTTTTCTATTTCTTTCTTTTTTTTCTTCATCTTCTTTTTTAAACATTTCATATGACAGAATTAAGTATTACAAACACCAAACTCAGTAGAGCTACTGCTGTAAATTTTCCACAAAGTAAAAAAAAATATTACACTGCTATCTTCTTACATACAGATGTATATACTTAATATATTTTACTGACCTCAATATGTGTTCTGGATAAAACTACAGAAAGGTTGCCGTTTCACATTAGTGTCTGTGGATTTGCACTGTATTGATGTGTTTCAGCTGTATGTTCCCAGATTTGTTGCCTTTTGGGAAGTTAAGCTCTCTGCAATTTTTTGCATTTTTATCCCTATATAGAATTCAAACATGGTGATGCAAACTAGTGTGATCAATTTCAAAAGAGATTAGTCCAGCCTACTAGCAAGTCAATCAAAATTATCCGGAATATTCTCATGTTGGGCTGCTGTAGCCCACGTGGTAGGTGCTGTCACCATCAAAAGCAGGGAGCTCATTTCTCTGAAATGAGAACCTTTAATTGGCATAGCAGCTACTGCTGTGCTGACAGGCTGACACTCGCAGTCCAAGTGATCAAACACAAGTAACTAAGCAGGCAATGGAGCTGAGGGAAGCAGCCACGGCCGTGACCCAGATCGCTGAGCTTGCTGGAGATGCACGATTGACTTCAGGTGAGGGCTGGGGCCAAGCAACGAGCTCTGACACTTTGAACACTGTTGAACTTCTGTGTCACACAGCACAGAGCATGCTCCTTTCATTTCCAGCAGAGTGCTCTCAACTACTCTCTTCAGATACTATAAATCCTGCCCTGCGCTGAAAGTAACCCTCTCTTCAGTTATTTTTGTTTGTAAATGTCACAAGATCACAGATGAAACCTTGGAAAGGTTCTTTTTATCCTGTATTAATTCATTCATATTCTACTCATATTTAAGGTAAAAGGCAAAATATTTCTTGTGAATCTCTGGTCAATTAACTTTTCAATGTTCTTAAATAATCCTTTGCCAGAAACATTAATGCTTATAGTAATGAAAATTGCTTCCCAAATCCACAGGGTGTTCAAAGTCTTTGGAAAATAAGATATAATAAAGAATATTAGAAAAGAAAATATAGATACAATCTTATTTCTTTACTGAAAAGTCAGGCCTGTGAGTCAAAGTGAATTTAAATAATTGTTTTTCAATTTTTAACAGACTTGCAAGAAAGACTATTGTTTCCTTTGACATAGTAAAACAATTTTGAGAACAGGCAATCTTATTTGAAATGACTGTGTAGGTGTCATGCTTAGCTAATCATGAAATGTCATTTTCAAAAACATTAATGTATTCCTCTTACAATGGGAGGCAAAGTAATGCACTTTGTAAATGAGATCAGCATTCATTAAGTCTAGAGAAATACTATTCACTGGCTGCACCATAATGCTGGTTCCTGTCTTCTAGTAATAAAAGCTGTTATGCTTCCTCCTGTGACGTGCTTGAAGGCTGAGGACTGATAAGATGAACAAACAATAAAACTCACACATAACCCCTACAAACAAACAACACTCCTGCAAAGAGAGAACAAAGCTGTAATAGCAGATTACAGAAATTCAAATACAACAATGGAACTGAACTTCCAAGATGGGTTCCCCATTCTGAAAAATTGGTTGTGGATTCACATCTTAACCTGAGTCAGTGGGATAGGGGGATTTCTAGTACTCCTCCTGGAAGATCCAAGCCCGGAAGGTCACATTGTGATGGTCTTTAATCAGCTCTTAGAATGAACAAAATATATTCTGAACCTGTTGTATAAATCTAATTAAATAGTACAGCTCTTTGTATTGCATGATGAAGCTTATTCTAAAGCACTTAAGGAGTTACTTTCAGATCAAAACAAAAATAAGTCGCCCACAAATGAGATATACAGCCCCAGACAATAAGAACACTTTTATTTTGGATTTTAAGCAATTCTGCCTTTTTTTCTACTTTTTGTAAAGTTCTCTCTATAAGCCTAACATGCAAATTTTCACCATCATTTAAGGATTAATGAAAGTGAAATCCTGGAACACAAAACCTAAAACCTCTCAGACTTCATTTAGTTTACTTTCTGAAGCAGTTGCTTAAGTGACAATGTAGATTTTTCAGTAATTCATGCATGAATTTGTCAAAAAAACCCTATTTCCACTTTCTAGTAGTACAGTAAATTTTTTGACACACATATTGGTGATAGACTGAACAAATAAACTATCTGGAAAAATTTTAGAGGGTTGAAAAATAGGGAAATTTTTCCAGACCAGTAAACTGCTTCATGTAGCCTTCTCATAAACCAAGAGCTGCCAAAGCACACATTAATTTTGCTGGGTTCGTTTCATATCCATTTTCTTCTGTTTGTACTTTTGTACCATAAATCACAATGTCAAAGCCTGTTATATTTTACTGCTTTTAACTTTTAGGCTGAGATAATAGAACAAATATATTTTTCTTGGAATGATAGGCACATAATATTTTCTGATGAAATACAACAAGCAACTATGGAGCAACTAACAATAAAGATGGGGCAAAATTTATTTTCCTTGTTGTCTGGAAGTGTTATTTATAATGACAGGCTTCGTGCTAATGCCCAGCACGCAAAGTGTACTCACTCAGGCAAAAAACTAGGAGCATGTATTTAAAACTTTCCCAAAGTACAATCTTCTTTGTTAACATTAGAATTTTGCCTACAATACCTTTTTGATACACAAAAAGGGCATTTCATTCAACATTCTAACTCCTGATTATTTTCCAGTTATTTAGAGAAACTGGGCAAAGTAACTTGATTATAGTGGAAAAAAAACAGGTTTTCGATCAATGACTCTTTAATAATCATGCATAAAATTCTAGAGAAAATGAGCAATGCAGTTTTAATCAGTAGTGGTTTGGGACTAATATTGCCCTTTATTATATATGTCTGCACAGCTTTTTCAAAATGAGCCCCAATCTGTCCTCAGTTGTTACTGTTTCATTCCTTTAACACTTCAGTGTTTATAATCACAATGGTGGAAACAGAGAAAACCACCAAATCTGGAAGTGTTCAGTGTGACTCAATTGACCTATTATTTCTCTAAATAAAAGATTTGTCTTTTCTTCCCTGCAGCCTGGATCTTATCCTCAGGTCCTCAATTTTTGTATAATCACACTTTTTTTTTCCAGACATGGCATTTTATTTCAATGTTAGCTATAAAAAGAAAGGTGATCCCCATTTGCACAGAAGTATGACTATCACTTATAACATAAAGTCCTTTCCATGTGTTAGTAAGTGTGGGAAAAGGTGAGTATTCAGACACAGAAGTAACATGCCCTAGTTCTATTGACACAGAAGTCTACTAATATGACTAAAAGTTAATATGGTTTTTGTTTGCTCACTTGCTTTTTCCTTTAGGACAATGTTGGTGTCCATCTTATATTTCCTCCTTGTCAAGTGAAAACCAGAAGATTTCTGGTCAGAAATGAGATTAAAGGACTTTTCCTATCTACCTCTGGTATGCAGATTTCTTGGGAATGCATTGTTCTCTCAATTCCTTGTTTGAATATTAAATCAACTTTGGTTACTATGGCTCTGCCTAAATTGCTGGATAAATTCGGTTTAATGCTGTTGGTCAGGGTTTGGGTCATTCCTGAATTATTCAGTGATCTTATGGGTGTCCTCATCCATGCAAGTTAGAGTTAGTACAAGTGAAAAGAAACTCTCCATTGACAGTCACTAGCATTTGAGGAGACTGATGGATCTCACTGTGTCACTCTGATATTTTGCTAACAAGAACTGAGTGAACAGTGAAAAAGACAATCATTACATGTGAACAACTCTGAGACATTGGCAGGATCAATACATATCACCACTAGTCAGCCAGCACAGTCTCTGCAACCTGCCATTTTCATTTATTTTTCATATTTTTTTACATACAGAATACAGAAATGTTGAGCATTTAATAAAGGCATATTGGAGATGTTTCGAATTCACCCTTTTACCTTTTCTTTCTAAATGTTTCTTTTGTTTCTGGTAAATTCACTTACGTATCCGTGCAGGGCTATTCTTCTGTATACTGTTTATTCTTCTGAAGCAGCAGTATTCAAGGCAAGTCTCTCTTAATTTTAACAGCTATTTATGCTTGTTAGCCTAAAAATCTTCTCTTGCCTACTGTTTAGGTTTGTTCTCTTGCTTCCTTTTCAAAGATGCTTGTACTTCCTGAGAGAGATGCACCTAGGGCAAGCAGCCATGCTGCTATTCATTGTCACCCCCTGCTTTCATTTCAGTAAGAAGTTGGCACTAACAGTGTATGTGTTGAGTCGTTTATCTCAGTACTGGAGGATGTAGCAAGTGGACTTGTTCCTGTCTCTTGAAGGAGAGTACTCACACTCGAAACAGTCTTCTCATCCATCCCAGTGGTGAGCTGAGAAAATTAGAAATGCTATGTAAGTATAGTTATCACTGGTGCTGTTCTGTACGGTTTTTAGTGAAGAGATGTGCTAAAGGCTGTTTCATTTAAACACATCCTGAAAACATTTCTGTGAGAATGTTGTCCAACAGGTCCCTTACTTTTTATATAAAACACAAAAATAATTGCAATGAACATGTACATTTTTCTAGGTACTTGGAATGACACTAAAGACAGTGAGGTAAGAAACACCCTTGCTGCTACCTTTGCACCTCTTCTATCAAATAGCTCAAACAAAACCAGTTTCTGAAAGGATAACTGCAATGCACAAATTTGAACACTAATTTTCTCTTGCTGTGCTACAAAGTCTTTGAAAACTTGCAAATTGATTTATCTGTCTGATTTATCATTTTATTGTATATATGCTAAGGATTGTCCCTTTCAATAATAATAATAAAAAAAAGCAGCGTAATTTTCCTGTTTCCAGTAATGGAATACACAAACTTAAACTTATCCACCCCTGTGGGTACCTGTGTCAGCAAAACTTTTGCAGCAAAGAATTTTTTTGTGGAGCAATATAATGCCCCTTACAAACAAGAAAAATGTATGAGCACAGCTGAATCTACATAAATTTTACATTAAAATAAGTTCTTGTGAAAATGTTGTTATGCTAATTGCCTGACTCAGTATGATATCATGTCAAAATGTAATCATCCAAATTCATCTCTAGATCCAAATGTGTCACCAGCTGCATGTATCGGCAATTGAGTTACATGAGCCATTCATTTGGCCCAGTACGCAATTTATCTAGTATTTATGTGATCTATATAAAACTAATTTCTTCCCAGGTTGGGACACCGCTGCAAAGTTGATTCATGCTTTTATTATTTCACATATTGATTATTGTAATTCACTACTTATTGGTTCCCTTATTGCATGTTGCACAGGCTTGAGCTTATGTAAAATGCTGCTGCACATATCCCAGTCAAATTATAAAAGTTTAATAACATCACTCTGGTTTTAATGAAAACTCTCTGCCTCACTGCTCATCCATGGAATAAGTACAGTGTCCACAACTGTCAGTGTAATGTGTAACCTTTTTGAACATTTGCTGACCTATTTTGGGGAGTGACCTTTCTCTTTTGTCACATATTAGTTTCTTGCTTGATAACTTATGGAGAGCTTGCTGACAGCACCCAGGCATTAGACAAAACCATTACTTGTTTCTTTCTGAATCCCCTATGCAACCCAGAATTGCAGAGTATTCTGAGTTAGAAGGGACCCACAAGGACCATCGAGTACAGCTCCTAAGTGAATGGCCCGTGGTGGGGATCAAACCCACCACCTTGGTGTTGTTAGCACCGTGGTCTGACCAAGCGCTCATCTCAGGCTCACTCATCTACTTTTCTTTCTTATTGCTTGGTTTTGTCATCAACTTTAACCATGCCCTCTGAAATACTCTTCCTCCAGGGAAAAGGAGAAAAACAAAGAAGATTGATCATAGTCTTTGTGAGTTGTTGATGTAGTTTAAGTGGTCCCAATTAACTTTTTGGAGTCATAATCTACTCCAAAGACATTTTCCCCTGTTTAATGATATGTTTGAGTCTCTGAAAGGTGTGTTAAAGCTCTTATATTTTCCTCTAAAGTCTGCAAACTAATCCAACCAATACATTTTAAAGGAATTCAGGAAATAAGTCTATTTAAATATTCAAAGTTTTCCAAAACTAGATTTTATTTTAAGGTTCACATTATCTTTGAAAAAGAAATTACTGGCTTATCTTGTCTACTTGGTGCAACTGAAAGAGGATGTAAACAGGCAAAAAAAAAAGTGCAATCTGTTTCAAGAGTTCTTGAAAGAGCAGTGCTTCCTTTGTCTAAAGAAAGTTGTCTTTCAACACAGGTAGAATATATTTACTTTCAAAAATGGGGACAGTCTAGGAAAGGCAGGTGTTTAATAACGGGTCTTCTGTGGAGCCTACACTCCGTATATTTATGTTATGTGACACTGTATAGAACATAAAGGAACTGTAAATATAAGGAAAAACAGGATACGGCAAATATACAACATATCTTACAGTTCTGCATAGCTCACACAAGGTATCACAAAAAAAAAGATTCCTGGGCATAAGTAATTATTTAGACAAAACTTTATGATACAGTGGTTGAATGTTATCATTTTACACTGTTAGCATTTTTTGGTTTACCTGAGTAATAATGATCAAGTGAGGGCAATTTCTGATGATTAGCAATTAAAAAGAAAACATGATGGCCTCAGGTTCAGCTACTGCTAATTCTTAAATTATGTCTGAACCAAATCTGCTGTCATTATTTGAAGTCCATTTTCTTCCCATATTTTAGTGTGATTGACAACAGCGAAGATTAAAACATCCTTTTTTTTGTCCAGAGACTCATTTTTAGATGACCACACAACAGTGTGACTCAGGACCAGAAGCAGGCCATTACAAACATGTGAGAAGCAGCCCAGGAGATGATGTTCTGCAGTTAACATGGGACCAGTTTTGGAGCATGTGCTTCTAGTGTCTTATTCCTGCTGTGCAGAAGGAGGGGGTTCCTGTGGATTTAAAACCAGCCCTGACATCAAGCACATTCTCTTGAGGGCAAGTTTGAAAACAAACACTCAACTATAAACTGGATTTTACTTCAGGATGAAACACCTGGTTCGATCATGCTCTCAGCTGAAAGAAACTGGGGCTGAATTTTACTTTTAACATTCACCTCCCAGGTTTTTTTAACTTCTATCCTCATAGTCAATATTAATAGTAATCAGTGTAGTAGGCACTAGATTGAATTCTAGACTGAATTTGCAGGCAATTCCTTACTGTAAAGCAATAACAGAGGAAAAGAAACTGACAAAAAGAACAAGAAACTTTTCTTTCCGAAGGAAAGAATATCAGGCAAAACAAAATATTTATCTAGTATGTGGTGAGTTTACCCTTGTTTTCGTGATTTTCTATATAGTCTTGTTTAGGCTGTAAAAAATTATGAATTTAGCAGATTAACTTTTGCAATTGAATGAGAGAGTTCTGCTGGGACTATTCCAGATCTTTTTTTGTGCAGTTGATACAGTTCCTTTGGACTATTTTTGCCAGGATATACAAAGAAACAGCAACATAGACAAGTATTTTAGGTAAGTGAAACAGGCAAAAATTATATATTTTATTCAGTTATCATCATATATTTGCGTCTACTCAAATATAGCACTGAAGCTAGGAAATGTATGCTATTGTATCTACGGAAGAGTACATAGGCTGCTAAAATTGTTGGCAAAAGCAGAATGCATTTCAATAGTATAGGTTTAATAGTACTGGTTTTCTTCAAGATCAACCAGAAAGAATCAATATCCTGCAGTAAATTCTTCTACCTTTTTTGAAGAGAAAGCAGAGAAGTTAGGTTGCACAGTAAGGAAAGATGAGAAGATCAGAGTGAGGGTACATTGCCAGTCCCAGCAGGGTAACAGCCAAGATGGTCTTTTTGATACGATTATCCATGTAAATCAACATTCTTGGCAGATTTACACAGGCAGTAGAGTAACAGAGTTGTAAAGAAGATGAGAAGAAAATTAATTTTTTAAGCAGTTTTCACACATACAGGCACAGCCTTTACTTAGGTACTGGTTTTGGCTGGGGTGGAGCTAATTTTCATCATAGTAACTGGTATTACCAAATACCAAATTCCCAACCAGGGAAGTTGTTGAGTCACCACNTTGTTGTGGGCTACCCAGGGAAGTTGTTGAGTCACCACCCCTGGAAGTATTTGGAAGATATGGATGTGGCACTCAGGGACATGATTTCGTGATAGATTTGGCTGGTCTGGATTCAATGATCTCAGAGGTCTTTTCCAACCTAAGTAATTTTATAATTCTGATTCTGTGATCCTAGTATGGGGCTGTGTTTTGAATTTGTGCTGTAAATAATGTCAATCATTCAGGGATGTTTTAGTCACTGCACAGCCCAGACCCAAGGCCTTTTCTGTTTTTCATACTGCCCACCCATGAGGAGCCTGAGGGTAAAGAGTTGAAGTTGAGAGGGGACACAGCAGGGACAGATGACCCACAATGACCAAAGAGATGTTCCATGTGCTATGGACTATGACCATAAGCATGATGTTCAGCAAATAGAGCTTGGGGAAGACAGTGGAAAGTGGGGATGTTTGACGTGATGTTTGGTGTTTGATATGGTGTTTGTCCTCCCAAGTAATGGTTAGGCATGCTGGCGCCCAGCTTTTCTGGGGATGGCTGAACACCTGCCTGCCCACAGGAAGAGGTGAATGGATTCCTTGGTTTGCTTTGCTTGCATGCGCAGCTTTTGCTTTACCTATAAACTGTCTTTATATAACACCAAAACTTTCTCACTTTTACCTTTCCAATTCTGTCTCCCATACAGATGTGGTGGGAAGTAAGCAAGCAGATGAGAGGGACTTAGTTGCTGGCTGAGGCACCAACTTTACCCAAACTGCTTTCAGAAGATCCACCCCTGTGGGTGAGGAGGGCCTGATGATATTCACCTTCCAAGAAATGTATCAGGAAGCTCTTGGCAGAACATTATCACTGCAATAATAGGAGAGCACTCAGTAATACATCACGTTCCTACTGCAAAAACTTTTTTCTGGTGGTATAAATCTTCATGTTGCCATTTTGAAATGTTTCCCAAACTTTCTGCATAATGAAACCTTTGAAAATTCATTTCAGATTAAAAGTTCAATAAGATTGTTTCAATTTGATAGTAACAAAAATTGCTGACTGGCCAAAAGTTCTTTTAGTAATTTTATTTTCTGAGAAATATTAGAATTCTGTTTTTAAGCAAAAACAGATGCCTAAATAATACAAAATTGAAATGGAAATTCTTACTTACCTCTGTTTAAACTAATGTTCTTCTTAGGATGAATGCTGATGAAATGTGTGCTTTGCAGAAATCCTAAAGGTCTGTCTTTAAAAGTATGTAAACCAAAATGTGTTCTGACAGGATTAATAGCTATGCACGTTCACTTGAAACAGTAAATTAAATTCTAGTTAGCTCTAACCCCATTCTGATATTACATAAAGGGATAAAAGGCAGGATGTGAAACATAAAGGTTAAAATCTGTATGAGAAAATAAAAGCTCTGCCTATTTTTTGTCTTCGTGTTTTCTGGTAGTTTGATTTTTGTGGAGTTTCTTTGTTTTGATTTTTTTTTTTTTAATAATCTTCAATGCAGAGAAAACATTACTATTGAAAAATATGTAAATGTATAGCACATGTTCAGGAAACTCAAATACAGTCTAAACAATCAAAAGGCCATAAAGAACATATTTTGTTTTTGCAGAAAATAATGACTCTTAGAAGTGATGATCTGAATCATTGTAAATCTTAGAAGTAGAAGCTATGTGATTGTAACTTGCGTCTGTTCAGATAATTCAGTTAGATATAAATTCAGATTTATGAAGTAGCATATGCTATTTGCCTAAACAGTGTGTGTGAAAATAGCCTCTGAAAAGTCTGTCTATACTGTAGCTGAAATCCAGCAACAATTAATACTCAACTGATCACAACTATGTTCTTAATTGTTCTTACACACCTTTTGCATCATTTTTCCTGAATTTTAGTGCACTAATAAGAAGTTTCTCCCAAGAAACTATATCCAGCAGTAAAAATGAACCAAGATATAACGTGCAGAATTTGATCTAAAGGCAAACTGTCAGAAAAGCAAGTCCATGTTGAAGGTTTTGCCTGTCTGTACTAGAAACACTACTGTTGGGAAATTCAGTAATAACTGGATAAAACTTAGTGTTTATAAAAGTACAGTTCTGTGCCATTGTATAAGCATATTGTGCAATGTGATTTATTTGGTGCAAAGCATGGAATTCATTGCTCAAAATCAGAAGTACCAAAATGCTGAAGAGGAAGATGGATAACAGTTAGTAACAAGTTGTGTCAGTCACAGCAAATAACACAAAAGAAACACGATCATATCAAAGGTCAAAGCCCCATACACACCCAAATGGGTGCATTCCACATGTGGATATACTCCACATGGGTACACTACTGTATCACAACAACCATAAATACAAGTTAGATCGCTTAGATTGCCTTGGCTAAAAGAATGATGGCTTGTGATAGAAAGCCATTAGCCAGTGTCACAGATTTGCATTCTTTGCTCTCTCCAGGTACCATACTGCTACACCCAGGTGATTAAGCGCTGTGGTTTTAACCTCAGTCTATAGATCCTTGCAAGTCACTGTACAGCTTTGAAAAACATCAGTGAAAGGAGTCAAGAAAAGCAAGCACCTTTCAATTGTGCAGGAAATCTTTTCTGAAGCCAACAAATCCAGAAATCTCAAGAATAGCAGGCAGTGAAATTATGTACAGGATCTAGCCATAGAAGTGCTGGCTGTAGTGCATAAAGGACACAGCCAAATGGAGATATCTGATCTATGAAAGGTGTGATACTCTGGAAGGCTGCAAAGAAATCTTTTCTCTAATCTTTGCAGGCAAGTAGCCATGGAAAAAGGAATCAGAAATAAATTTAATTCAGGCTCTACCACTTCTGAAGCAGAATTTGACTACATTTTCCTGGGAAGTTTTGAGATGGAGGGAAAGTGCAGGCACAGATACTTCAGCACAGTCAGTATTAGGGTGAGGTCAGCGCAAATATAGTTGAATTAAGCAGGAGATGGTAACTTTAGTATTGGTGAAGTGCTCTAAAATCTTGTTATAGAGCACATTGAACAAATGCACTGCTTATCACAGCTGGTTTGCTTAGATCACAGAAGTGTCATCAAAAAGGGTCATGAGTTTGGAATTATTTGCTGCAATTACCTTTGATATAGCTCTTTTATTTACAAGCAAAAATGTTAAGAGAAAGCCTCTACCAGCAGCAGCAGGTTTGACTCAGAGCTCTCCCAGCAAACTCCAAAAGTATGTGAATGTAAAAGGGGTGTGACAGTGCAGCTCATAGCTGTTCAGCAGGACACAAAGCCTCAAAGTCAACTGCTTCTTGGTAATCACAGCAGCTGAAACAGGACGTTTTAAGTCTATGACTCTACCAGTCACTACATTTGGCACCCTTCATATTTGTCCTGGAAATTTTGAGGTTCTGACTGTTTCATGTTACAGACTATAACAGCTCCTTCACACAAAAGGACTAATATTTTGGGATTTTAGGAACTGTATAAGTAGCCAAGTAGTTGTTGTCTTTCCACTATCAAAATTCAAAACAAGCTCAAAAGCCAGACTTCATTCTGTTCCCTCTCTTGATGTCCTATACTACTGCAGTTCTGCCTTCTCTCTGGAGGATCCAGCTTGTCATATTTTCAATGTAATGAACTATAAGAGGACTGAAAAAACAGGTAATTTTGCCCTTTGAATGACTTTTGACTGTCCTTTTATGTCTTAGAACTTCACTTCTGTCTGCAAAATGGGGGCAATGGGTTAATTTTCATCTCAGAAAGATATGATGGTGGGATCTAGCAATGAGAGAATTTTGTATAAAATTAAGTAAGCAGTCTGGTATGGTTCCTAGAAGCTGTCAGTAGCTTTTCATTATTATATTTTCTCTCTAAAGCACAGTTAAGAGTTTTTGTTGCCATTAGTTACACTTTAAATACAGGGTCTGGGCCAAATTAATGGTCTTAGTAACCCCACAGATCAGTCAGTGGGAATCTGCTGAAGTTATTAATGACATTACACTAAAGCTCAAATGATGAAGGGAAAACGAGATTCATGCCCTTAATGTTAAAGGTGACTTCTGCTATGCATACACACTTAGAAAATCTACAGCCCACAGGCAATTTGATTTTCTGCCTGAAAATTACTGTAGAGACTTCAGTATCTGAGGCAACCTCCTCTGCTTTTCATTTTAAAAATATTATTAGTATGAAGGGCAGAGTGACAATAATGAAATCAAATCAGGACTGAGCTAAGAATCTGGTATTAAGAGTCCTTTAGCCTTAGAAATAAGGCACAGTTCAGAGGTACGGGGGCAGTTTCTGCAAGTTTGGTGGTTTCTGATGGCATGAAATGTGCTGACTGCATTTTCCATCTCATTAACCTGAGGTTCCCTAGAGGGAAAGAGAGAGTCTCTGGTGCTCAGGAAGTGTCAGGCACAGCTAGATCTGTCATTTGTTTTCCTTCTGAGAAAGCAGAAAATTACTTCCGTTTGACTGGTACCTTAATCCTGCACCACCCATGGCATGTCCCATGCGTATGCTGCGGTCCTCACACCAGGGTGTGCGGTTGGACAGACGTAGAAGGAAGTCCCCCTTTGCAGATCCACAGGAGAGAAAGAGAGCTTGGCAGGTGGCAAAATAAGCTAGAAGCACCATCTTTGTGGTCCAGGAACCAAAACAGAACAAATGAAGAGGAGACAAAACCTTTAATCTCCCTTATCTGTTGTTGACCTGTACAGAATGGGTCACACCATGCAGAGGACCGCAACACTTCCTGTGTGGCTGACCCTCTGGAGTCACAAAGGGCAACACACAAAAGATAGCAATACACAAAATGAAAATGTAGGCTCCTCACATGCACTTGCTAATGAAAAAGCTGCTTTAAGTGTAGTGTATCAGAGTGCTTTGTTTGGAAATCAAATACTTTCCAGGGACTGCTCAGGAGCAGACACAAATGTTGGCATGGACTGGTCAGGCAGTCTGGTCTTTCTGGTGGCTGGTAGGTCACATGAAATCATGGGGTGCACTCAAAGAGGAACCAGGCAGGTCAGGCAGTCACTGTGAGATGTGACTACTCAACGTGTCAGAGTAGATTACTCATGTGACTCTCTACATGAGATTTTAGGAGCCTATCTATGGACACCCAGATTTGAAATGAATGTGTTTACAGGGATCCATTTGTCATATTTACTACATTATACAAGCTGTTGATTTTTTTCAAAACTCATTGTCAAAAAGCATCCAGGAAAAGAAAAAGTTTCTATGCTCTCATTGTGCTGTAATTCAAACAATTATTCAAACTACAGTTACCAAGCATGGCTCACTGACTCAGATGCTAACACACAAGTCCTCAAAAGCACTCTTCCTTGCCCTTATTTGTAATTGGAGTTCATAACAAAAGGCACAAATTGTTTAAATCTGTACTTCAGACACAGAGTAAGCTCAGAACAAGTAAAATGCATTAGAAAATAATTAAAGTATTTCTGGTGTAAGTGAGCCAAGGTTTAAGGGCTCAGAGAAGAGGAAAGAAAAGAAAATGGGAATGTGCTGAATTCCAAAATTGTAGACTCTTCCAATGAGAAAAAGATAGAGAAGGTGAAGGGGCCAGGGAGCAGAAGGAACTGAATTCCAGGCAACAATTGGCAGCTTGGGATAGAATATATAGAACTGACAGGTTGTAACAGGGAGGTTGTATCTCACAAAGAAGCCACGAAGAGTCTCCAAATCAGTGAAACGGGAGCTCAATATGTGAAGGAGAACAATGAGGCTATGCTGAGAAAAAAGTCTGATAAGTAGAACAGAAGGTTTGCAGTGTAAAGCCTAAGAGGAAAAAAAAGAAAGCTGAATCAGGTGAGAGAAGAAATGATAGACAGTTTTGATAAATTATCAGAATTGTAACAGCTGAAATATAAAAGAAACTATATAGCTTCTTCATCTTACTGAGGAATAACTGTTGACACTGAACACCATTTTAGCAGTGGGTGTAAAGAGAAAAGGGGGGTCAAGTTTAGCACTCTGCTATTATGCCTGAATGACTGGGAGCATGGTGGAATTATCTCACAGCGATGAAGAATGGAGAGAGGGGAGAGATAGAAAGGAAATTAAGGAATATGATATTTATATAAGTTATTTTTCTGTATGTATAAGAATAATTAATAAGACTTGGTGTAAAGGCTTATTTTATCTTCCTGTACTCCATACCTGTCAGGCACAGATTACAACACAGCATAACAACTGCACAGCGCTCCCTGCTCTCAACGAGCAAGAGCAGAGATAATTCATTTTCATGTCATGTATCACTCACAGCTGTCTGCTGTGATTGCAAAAGTCAAATTACTCCATCCTACATTCACACTAAGCCAAATCTGTTTGGGAAGTGGGGGAAAGAAAGTGGCTGTGTTAATAGCAGATAATTTGCTTCCTGAATAAATTTATGAGGTCAAAATGGGAACATTAATAGTCCTGTGTGGTATCTAATACTACTGAATGTGTAGGGCAAATACTCTTGTACCACTTACTCAAAGCATAACACACAAGAGCTTAACTTTATCTTATTATAGCATGCTATAACATCTTGTAATTTTCTGTATACTTTTTTCTCTTTCTGATAACATAATATGACTTTAAGCAAGCATCTGAAAGGGTCTTATTCCTGAACAAAATTGAGATGCAAGACACATATATCCAAACTCAAAGAAAAAGGAATTTTAAAATTAGCTATTCATGCTATTTGGCCAATGCTCCCTGCTGCGCTTTTCTGCATTCTGGAGACCACAGAACATGATTCAAAGTCTAGGTAGGGTGCCTTTTGCTGTAAACAGAATAAGTCTTTGATTATTACTTAAATTTGGAAGAAAATTAATTGATGGTAAAATATATTTTTTCTGTTTCAGGTTTCTTTACTGTCAGAACAGTAAGATATGTAAGCTTTCTTTCCTGCTATAGACTGTACAGGGGTTCAATCATGTGGGGGAATTATTCAGAACAAAAGCTAAAATTATGAATTTTGTAATGCTAGCTTTTAAAAAAATCAATTTCAATAGTAAAGTCACAGACAAACTCTGAGCACTTTGTTGGTTTGCCACCTTAAGGTTGGTGACAAAATTCCTCTGTAGAGTACTATAGAAAATGTAGAAAACTTTCATGTCTTGCTCCCCTTCCAGGATCTCCTCATAAAGACTACTAAACTGCAGTTAGAATAACTTGACTGACTCCATTGGGTTTTCTTCCTTGAAAGAATAGTTTAAAGTGGGCTGGTGCTGCTGCCCATTTAAAGGATCACTTTCACTGTTCAGACTCCTGACTTCAAGGTATAACTTAATGTCACTACAAACCATAGGGAGTATTTTGACCTACAAACAGAGCTTGCTTTAAGTTCTCCCCACTCTGTCATATGAGGTGAAGCAGTTAGAAGGTGCCCTCCAAAGACACTACCTGTGATTCATCCCAAGTCCCAGTGACAGGAGTTTACCTTGAGTGTCATTATTTTAGTTATTTTGACAAATTTTTGGTCCTTTAACAGTTGAGAGCTAGAGCTTTCTCTCTCTTGTGGGACATCCTTATGCAACAGGCCTCTCCCTCACCTCCATGAATCCTGCCACCATCTAAACACCCTGCCACAAAGACGAAGAGGAAGACCTTTGCAAAGTGGTTCAAATATTCTCTTGTGAGGGTACCACATGGTGAATGGTTACTGTTTATCAGTAGTTTCACATGAAGGGTTCTGAGATTGCTAATTATAGCAAAACATGATTGCTTACAAGATGTTTTGCTTCTTCGGGGCTATTACTTTGACTCTCTTTCCAGGGCTTGGAAGATTCTCTATGGCCTAAATTGTAAAACACTACAGTGACATTTCAAACATAGTTCTGTCTTTTAAAACTTGTATCTGTCTTCCTAGATATGTATTCAAAAGTACTCTACTGGAGGAGTTATTGCACTGATATGTATAAACAAGAGGATTTTTTTCTGTAGCATACCTTAAATAAGATTTGATTCAAAATACTTTTAAAAGTGTCCAGAATCCAGAATGACTAAATGAATCAATTGTGTCAATTATCAAACTACAATAATACACTTTTGCTACTACTGAGACTCAGTTTCACTGAAATTTATTGTTATTGTTTATTTATATTGCTCAATCACTATTGTGCTACACTGCCAGTCAAATATAAAGTATCACAAAAATATCTCTGAAGGGTATGAATGCCTTCACCTACATGCATGTTTTGAGCTTAGAAAGAAGAAGGTAGCTTATAACGATACAGTGGTTCAATATAAAAAATGGTAATTAAATTCCATCCTGTCAGAAATAAATAAATACAAGGAAGAAAAAGTTTCTCTTGTGAGTAGTAGGACAGGAAAGTTGAGAAAAAAAATATTAAAATAGAGAAGTTTAATAAGATGTCAAGCGTAATAATTGAAATTCCATTTTCCACTGCATAGACATGGGTTTGAAATAGCCCACTGATGTTGATTCTGTGATTAAATTTACAGATATCATTTCATTGCAAACTGTATTTGGAATTCTAAAGACATTAAAAAATGCGTCACATGATGCATTCCATTCCTGCTCAAACGGAATGATACATTTCACTCTTTTTCCCTCTAAAAAACACCTTACACCTTTTTGGGCCCTGGTCCTTGCTTGGAGAGTTTACTTAAAACGTGTTTGTGGCACTACTCTTCCCTGAAGTGGGCGCACGGGAGATATGCAACAATGTTCTCAATAAGGTTAAAAACCAAACTTTACTGACAACTTTAGAACGCCAAAAAATTTGGCAAAATTTAAGACAAAACATTCAATCAAAATAAGGCATTTCACCAAGCATGACTTAGCAAACTCTACCCATCCAACCTTATATACCCATATTTCAAGGGCTTGATTGGTGCTCCAGGGGCAGCATGTGGGGCATTGCTTCAGGTGTTCCAGTGACTGACAGCCCTCCTGGGCTGGACTAGAGGCTCCAGGGGTGGGGTATGGAGCATTCCATCTTGGCAGAACTTGCCCTGCCCCACCCGGCTTCAGTGGTTTTGAGCCAGTAATCATTTTCTCCAGTCTCTCACACGCTTATACTCAAAGAAAAATGAATTTCCTATACAGAAAATATTATCGTAGTTGGTTTTAAGTTGATATATTAAACTAATTCATTGCAGAATTAACTCATGCCCATGTATCTATCTCTTACTCCTTTTGCCCAAAATATCTTAGTCTGTCTTCAACCAACGGGGCCCATGAAAAGTTATTTCTAGGTTATTGATGATTAGGAGGAGTGAGATAAGAATGGAAGTATCCCTTGCAGCCTACACCTTGAGCAGCTCTTATTTGTCTGGATGAGAAAGCCCCTGACTCCAGCTGTTCAGTTACACTCAAACATAATAATATGTCCTTGAGAAACCAATGTTATCTCAGGTAGCCAGGAATTAAGTCATAGAATTGAGTCATAGAACATAATAGATTCAAATCAGAAATTGCACCTGCAGCTTTACTGGTCTCTCTACTAGGTTATTGCATTAGCAAATTGCAGCTTCATGTAATGACAGAAACCTTCATTTTAACCTTGACTTAGTTTTAGAGTAGCTTCTACAGGACCATAATGAAGTTTTGAATCTAGAAGCAATCTAGAAATCAAGATTTTGAATCTAGAAACAATCTGAGGATTGTTGCACACCAAAAAGTTCTAAAAATATTACACATTTGTATTGTAGGAAGAAAACTTTAAATTTTTCCAAGTTCTGGATTCTAATTCCTCCTAATTGTGCCTCCTTTGTCATTGAGAGTAAGCTATTTAATTTAAGTAAGAGTATATGCTCTAACTCACAGAAGATCACCACACCCTGTTTTTTCATAATACTTATTTAACTAAGGTACAGATGAATCAATATTTGTAAAATATTTCAATGGAAGCTGCAGTTTTGTCATCTAAATGGAATATAAATGGAATAAGAAATTAAAACTCAACTATTATTCTTGAAGGACCATTCTTGGCTTAATTTGATTTTTTCTTTTTCATTCAGTTTACATTTTTTCCTGTATGTGTGCTTTCTTAGCATTCATGAGATGTACCATAAATTACACTGGTGAGCTACAGTAATCTGACCTTTTCAGTATTCAGTAGTTTGAATGTCTAGAAAGGATAATTTGCAAAAATTAAAGGAGCATATTACTTTCCCCTTCACATAATGGAGGGTGACGTGTAGAAGCAAAAATGAAGCTAACTGTATGCAGTGGGATGACCCTGGCTGGATGCCAGGTGCCCACCTAAGCTGTTCTATCACTGCCCTCCTCAGCAGCACAGGGGAGAGAAAAAGTCTAACAGAAGGCTGGTGGGTTGAGATATGGACAGAGAGAGATCATTCACCGATTACTGTCATGGGCAAAACAGATTTGACTTGGGGAAAATTACTTTAATTTATTGCCAGTCAAGTCAGAGTAGGGTAATGAGGTATAAAAACAAATCTTAAAAAACACCTTCCCCCGTTCCCTTCCCTTCTTCCTGGGCTCAACTTCAGATTTTCTCTACCTCCTTCCCTGATGTGATACAGGAGGAGAGGAACGGGGGTTGCAATCACAGAATCACACCTTTTCTCTGCTGCTCCTTCCTCCTCACACACTTCCCCTGCTACAGCATGGGGACCCTCCCACAGTAGACAGTCCTCCACGAACTTTCCAACCTGAGTCCTTCCCATGAGCTGCTGTTCTTCATGAACTGCTCCAGTGTGGGTTCCTCCCACAGTGTGCAGTCCTTCAGGCACAGGCCGCTCCAGTGAGGGTTCTCCACAGGGTCACAACTCAAACCTATTCTATAGTGGTCTACTCTCTCCATGGAGCCACGGGGTCCTGCCAGGACCCTGATCCAGTGTGGGCTTTCCACGGGGTCACAGCCTCCTTTGGGCATCCACTTGATATGGTGTGGGGTCCTCCAAGGGCTGCAGGTGGATCTCTGCTCCACCATGGACCTCCATGGGCTGCAGGGGCACAGCTGCCTCACCATGGACTGCAGGGGAATCTCAGCTCTGGCCCTTGGAGCACCTTCTCCCCTTCTTCTCCACTGACCTTGGTATCTGCAAAGCTGTTTCCCTCACATAGTCTGACTCATGTCTGTGGTTTCTGTTATGCAGCAACTTTTTCCCCTTCTTATATTATATTACCACAGCAGCTCTACCTCCATTGCCGATGAACTCAGCCTTGGCCGGCAGTGGGTCTCTCTTGGAGCTGGCTGGCATTGGTTCTGTTGGACAGGGGGGAAGCTTCTGGCTGCTTCTCACAAAAGCCACCTCTGTAGCCTCTTCCACTACCAAAACATTGACGTGCAAACTCAATACAGTGAAATATAACAATTTTGTGTTACTGTCCAGGTTTCTATGTTTTACTGCAGCACTAAAGTGAGAAATCTGTTTAATATTTGCTTTCTGTGCAATGTACCAAATTAGTAGATTCGGAGAATTTTCAGCAAAGGACATCTAGGATAATTAGAGTTATGAACTGGCTTAGGTATGAGAAGTAAATTCATAGAGCAGGGATTGTCATGGAAAAGAAGCAAATGTGAGGAAAGAGGTAAGACAATTCTGTACTTCATCAAGTAATTTGAATAGAATAAATATCATATAATATTTATGCAGAGAGCAAATAATGAAGAGTGAATCTGATCAAATGTCCACAGTCTCCTCCAATAAAAGGATACAAAAGCTTCCTTAGAAACGAAAAGGTATTTCTGCAAGTGAGGGATTTATTCTGAAATTTGTAACTAAGCTGTAGTTACCCTGCCACAGGGTTGACAAAAATCACTGGGAAAAGACATGGAAGAAGCGTCCATCTGTGATCATTAAATATCAAGAAAACGCTCTCTAAGGACTCATCTAACACACAAGTTACTGGAAGCAGGAACAGCATCTGTGAAAGTTCATCTACTTGCATCTCCTGTTCTGATTTGGGAATTCTATAGAGGTGTCTAAGCAGGGGTTGCTCTGACCCATGAGAGCCAATCCTAAATAGAATTTAGTTCAAAGCAGAATCTATGATAGAAAACATACAAGGGAAATTCAAAACACTTGAATTTCTTAGGTCTTTAGTAGGCCTCAGATGAAGTGCCCTTCCAGAGGGTACAAAATATGGAGATATTGAGCGTATTTCCAAGCAGTTTCCTATTTTGACTAAATTTCAGCATCCATTATCAGCTAAAATAATGCAATACAATAACTATCATATGGGTTAATACCATGGTCTATTTATTGAAATTGAGACATGCCTCTGCCCAAATTAAGGTGCAAATGAGACCATATACCAAAGTCAATAGTACTGATTTTTATTAATAATAAGTGTGAGGTGGAGATAGAAAGAAATAGGGAAAAGAAAGAGAAGGAATGAGAATAGAAAGGTATAGAATCACCACCAGTTGGAGTCCTCGACAAGGCTTGAAATTTTTATGTCTGTTGGTCAAAGTAGCAATTACAGACTAAATAATCTGTCAAGTTCTTGGGAAGTCCCATCACAGTGGTGGAAAAAACCCATGAAATATGAGGTCAGATGGGTTTATATTCACCAAGGTTCAGGTGGGAACCCTGGGGTACCTCCCCTGTGGTGGGGAGTTTCACACTGAATGCTGTGGATCATGAGGCACCTGAATGATGAAATGACACTTCAGGAGTCTTTAACACCTTCTAAGATATTACAGCTGCCTGTTACATCCCCGGCAGGGGAGTTATGACAGTTGAGTTCACTCAAGTGAGGACAGAGACAGTACCTGCCTCGCAAGGTTTACCCCTTTTCTTACCTCGTTCAACACCCAGCTGCAGCCTGCAGGGGTGTGCTCACCCTCTCCACCTGGGCAGGCGCTTTGCACATCAGCAGCTCACCCCCTCAGTGTTTGAGCCGCCAGCATTCCAATCTCTCTTCCAGTATCACTTGTGAATACAGTATTCTCCCCAGACCTGGGATAACTGAAAAACAGAACCACCTTTATCCTATCTCAAGTTCTCAGCACAGCCCAAATTCTAGTTAGTGGGCATATTCAGTGACTGGTGGGCTTCGGGGGTTGCAGACGAACAGCTGCTTCTTTGCAGTTCGCTACAGTGGGCAAAAGTCCTCAGATGGTTTTAACAGTTGTTTAAGCCATTAACCTTTTCAGTCTCTCACAGTCAACCAATATAATTAAGTAATTAGGTAAAATCTATCACAAGAATTAACAGTTCTGTAGTGACCTCTGCTTTCTTTGACCCTTCAAAGAAAGGAATTTTAATGGAAGCTGCACGATATGCTCACAGTAAGGGAAATAACTGGTTTTAATCCTACAAGAGCCACTGTGTTAATTATGCATCGACTGACTAAGGGGATGCTTATGTCATGGAAGAAGACATTAAAATTCCTTGTTAAGATTAGAAATAACTGTATGAGACAGGCATTAACACATTATGAAAGTGTGTGCAGACTGATAAAAATTCTAGAAATGTACTCATGTATTTGTAATATAATGTGAAAAGATTTTTTTGTCTTAATAATTTAAATATGAAGAAAAAGAACTGCAACCTATGATCTAACTTTTCAACTTGAAATTAAAAGAAGCTAAAGAGAAATCTACTTTTCTTAGTTGTAAATAATTGAATGTAAGATACTTTTCTGAAAGCTAGGCTAGCTCTAAGATCTCTGTAGAAAGCTAGAAAATTATAACATCTTAACTGAGAAATATTTTATATTTTCAACACCAAAGCTCTCCAGTTAATAGTTTTCTTTGTCAGATTTTTGCCCTCCAGGCTGCTTGCACAGGCCTAAGTTTTGCAGGGTATCCTGACTGCACAGAGCACCTCAGTGAATCAGGTACATAAGAAGAGGTGTGAACTGCATTAATGACTGCTTCAGAACATGCTACCACTTCAAAGTGCAGGCAACTTTGCTTCCCCTCCCACACCAGATGACATATCATAAAGCAAAACTGAAAAGCACTATTGATGAAAGCACCGTTTTATATCTCTATGATTTTTTTTTCCCATTAATTTACTTTTATTCCTGGGGGACAGCTGCCTAGATCACAGTCCTTCCTAAGAACAGTGCTGTCATAACTTCAAAAGTAGTCAGGAAGCTTTGAACTTTAGAAACAGTTATTTCCTTCTTAGGAGACCATGAACAAAGATTAAAGAAATAATAAATTATTAGAATTTATAGCACTTATTACAGTCTCATAGAAAAATAAAATTTTTAGAATACAGAACACAACAGCAAAACCAAGTTGATCTACATATTGACACACTGAAAAATGGACTTCTAATTACATGTACACAAACACATCCGCAGTGTTATGGTTCAATGCTTTCCCCATCTTCTTTCCACTCTGGGTGACAAAACTCATCAGGAAGGAAAAAAATCCCCGTCTACCAAGGTATCCTGACATAGTATTTAATCTCTTCTTAAATTCTTTGCTTGTCCTTTTCTGTATTGAAGACTTGCCAATACATATGAACTTGAGCAAAAGCTAAGGCAAAGTGATGTGTTTGTCAAATGCTATTTCTGCAGAATGCTTTCTTGCCATGAATGGATGTAATTGTCCTCACCAAACTGTTAAGATCCAGTTATTAAAATTATTAGAGAGATGTCTCTGCCTGAACGAAAGTGCAAATGAGACCATAGACCGAAGTCAACTGTATGGATTTTATTTAAAAGTAAATGTAAGGTAGAGAGACAGAGAGATAGAAAGGAATAGAAAAAGAGGAGTGGGGGAGAGAACGAGAGTGACGGAGAGACAGGAATTGCTTCAGATGATAAACAAATGGTTCAGGTGATAAAGATAGCTATGTAAGTCCTATCTCCATTGACTGAGGGAATCTACTTAGGTCACAGATGGCTAACTTAGATTAGACAGTCTGTTTGGTGGCTAAAGTTAAGGGAGATAGATTCCATCCTAAATATAGATTTTGTCACTTAACGCTACACTAAGCTGTCTGTGGTTAGAAGTGCAGGAGTTAGAAGCCATTACCCATGTGACCAGTCACATGGAAGATGCTTGACCCCAGTGGCACAATGAGGAGTTTGTTACTTTGTCGAACATGCGTCTGTATTTACAAGTACCACCATGGCTACTGTTCTCCTTTGTGCTCAAGGACATTTTGACATTGATGTATGACTGACTCTAATGCAAACCCCAGACTACCATTCTGTGATAGTAGGGATGAATGGATCCATGGGCCTTATTTTTCAGCTGTTCTAGGGAAAACTAACAGGGAGATTTTGTAGGTAATTTCCCAATTTGTATTCAGTCCAATTTGTACTGGTGAACCAAGTATAAACAAAAAATGCAACTATAATTGTCATTTAATCATAGAATCATTTAGGTTGGAAAAGAATTTTAAGATTATCAAGTCCAATTCTTAACCAAACACTGCCAGGCCCACCACTGAACCATATTCCTAAGTTCCACATCTACACACCTTTTAAATCTCTCCAAGGATGGTGAGTCCACCTCTTCCCTGGACAGCCTATTCCAGTTCTTGATCACATGTTGAACTACACTTGTTTTGATGGTTTTGAATTTGTAAGGCATCCCAATTGTGCAAGCAAAATTTTGTTCACTCTAAAGGAGACAGGACCATTTGCATAAATACATTTTTAAGGTAGGACAAATCCTTTCACTTTTCATTGTGGCTAGTGCTTCCATACTTCATTAACATTGAAGGATTCAGTGAGACTCCTCAGATATAGTCAGCCTATAAACTGTCCTAAAAGTTACTGCTTTTCCTTGAGAGCTTAAACATGCCTTTCTAACATAATTTCATCCTTATCTGATTTAATTTACAGATACCTCACTGAGCCTGGCCAGACCTTGGGAAAGGTCAAGATAATCCATAACTAGATACAATGAAAGAGAAAGGGAAGTTAGTTGTCCTACTTAAAGCAACATAGTGGCAAGCCATTGGTATTTTTATTTTCACTGCATGTCTCACACAGAGGTTTCAAAGGAAAGGACTGTGTGGTACCTTACAAGGGACAGCCTTGGGATATGTGAGCAATGCTTCAGATTGATTTTCTTTATAATTTGGGAAAGAAAATAGGATAAAGGATGAGATGGAAGGAAAATAGAAAAAGGATGCGTACCTTTTCCTTCTCTTCCCTACCCACATTAGTCCTTAGTCTTGTCATTTTCAAAGGTGAACAGCTTTAAAGATTTGATTTGTATTTTTGCATGTTATCACCCACTGAAGTAACAGAAGTACCATGTCAAGCTCAAGTGTGTGAAATGACTGAATGGAGTAAAAGTAGAGTTCTCCGAAGCACTGACTTGTGGGGCTGGAATTCAGGAGTTGTCTGTCCTTTTTGTTGGCCTGCCAGATGATGCAAAGTTTAATACTTTTGTGCTTTGCTTTTCTCATCTGAGCAATGCTTACATCCTTTGCAGTTGCATTGAGCTCCAGTGGAGATACCCCCATTCAGGAGCTGTCACCTATAGTTTTAATTTCTTCTGTAAGATTCCACCTTAGGTATATTATCTCAATTTCACAATTTAATACACTGGAGAAAGTATTCTCCTGTAAATTTGCACTCAAGAGTTCTGCACAATTTAGCCCATTCCCGGTGCCCTTGAATCAGTATTGCTTTGGTATCAAATTCAAAGCAAAGCACCAGGACACCAACTTATTTTATGAGGAGCCTCTTATCACAAAGAAGCTTGATTTCTTTTTTCCCAACTTGCCTTAATATAGGCAGCAGTTACAGTTTCTTATGAGTTTCATGAACCTGAAAGAACCTCTTGGACTTCTTCCAGGAGGCAAGGACATACTCAAAGAAAGCATCAAAGTCTATCTGAGTTTGTTTTTATCTACCACAGAGCTAAGTTTCTATTTAATATAAGTAAATGCTAAGTTTCTGTTGAGTCCAATGACACCAGAATTTTGCCTATATAGCTCAGAATTGTGCCTTAAAGTGTTCCTTCCAGCCAACAGAAGTGTGAAAATGTTATTCAGATGTCCACTTTCAAAGAGACAGAAATTGCTTTGCAATGAATTGGTTATTATAGAATCTCTTCTACATGAATAGAAAAGAACCATTCCATACTACTGAAAACTTTTCCTTTCTGTTGGTGTGCAAATACATTCAGAAATATACATGAACTGCATTTTTTTCTGAAATAATATTTCTTGTTTGGAAAACAGTTTTACAGTCTTCAATGATTTATTTCACAGAATCACAGAATGGGTCAGATTGGAAGGGACCACTGTGGGTCATCTGGTTCAACCTCCATGCTCAAGCAGGGTCACCCCAGAGCACACGGCACAGGATTGTGTCCAGATGGTTCTTGAACATCTCCAGTGAGGGAGACCCTACCCCCTCTCTGAGAAATCTGTTCCAGTGTGTGGTCACCCACACAATAAAGTTCTTCCTCATATTTGGGTGGAATTTCCTGTGCATCAGTTTCTGCCCGTTGCCTCACATCCTATTGTTTGGCATCACTTAGAAGAGCCTGGCTCCATCCTCTTAACACCCTCTCTTCAGATACTTAAAGACTTTGATGGGGTCCCATCACAGTTGTCTCACCTCAAGGCTGAACAGGCCCAGCTCACACAGCCTGTTCTTTTAAGAGAGGTGCTCCAGTCCCTTAATCATCTTTGCAGCCCTCCTCTGGACTCACTCCAGGAGCTACATCTCTCTTTTGTACTGAGGAGCCCCCAGCTGGACACAGCAGTCCAGATGTAGCCTCCCTTCACCTTAACTCACACTGTTACCATTAGGATGAGAAAATACGTATGCAGAGAGGTTTAAAATTCCCTATTTTTAACAAAGCCAGTTTTAACTGGGATGGAACTAATTATGCAAATATGTTGTACCAAATCCACTGCTAAAAAGACAGCAGATAAAAAAGTCAAAGAGGTATCACACACATTTTTTGGTGTTTAGACAGAGAACAGATTTTTCTAAGTCTCTTTGGACAGCGTAACCAATTTGAATTGTGAAAATATACAGAGTTACCTTTTCTACCTGATTAATAATTTCAATTATCAATTGAAATTATCACTTTTCCCTTTTGGAAAATGCGAGAGAGGTTTGTCCTGTATCTACATTCTCTGCATGTTGTATATTAATTTCTACTGTGGCTATATTTAAGGATGAATCCTACAAACTGCTGTCCTGAGGCATGGTATTCTACTGGCACTTCTCATATTACTGCAAGCCAACCCTATAAATGTTTTATAATCCTTTCTTCTTCAGTGAAAAGCAGGAAGTTAAATTGTATTTGGGAAAGCCGCTGTGTAGGCTGAGCTCTAAAGAATGTTAATAGGAGTGGAGGACCCTGCCAGTGGTACCACCAGAGGTAGGATTTTGAACAGCGAAAGGGAAACCGGGATGTTTACCTTGCTAGAAACCAGTAATCACCTTTAGGGTTTAATATTTAATTATGAAAAAGTGCCAATCAGTGACTGGGTCCTCCCTATGCTATACAGAGAATCCTGCCTGGCAAAACTAAATCTGAAGTTAAAGCTCTTCTTGCCCATGTGAATTCTGGGTCTAATTGCTGGTGGTTATGAAACCACTGCTCAAAATGCGATGAATAATTCAAAACATATATTTGTTTGCAGCAAGAAGGCCAGAAGCAAGAGTTTCCCAATTGCTTTTGCAATTTTCTGTGAAGCACACCTGACTTTGTCAGGAGATAACACAAGGAGATAAAGTTTACCAGCACACCTGACTTTGTCAGGAGATAACACAAGGAGATAAAGTTTACCGTCTCTGACTTTTCAGTTCCCTTTTATATCTGGAATGAGATTTCCATATCCTCTAACCCAGAACAGTGCTGCTACTCAGCTTGAGCTTTAAAACTGGAAATTCTGAATTAGCTTGATTATATCATCTCTGGTTTCAGAGGTGGTGCTATGCTGCTTTATTCTTCTAGGTGAAGCTGTAGTCCCAACCACTGAAGAAGCCTCTCCTGGCTTTACTGACTAGAGCCTCAGTGTCAGTCTGACAAGGTATCACCATTGTGCAGACATCTGAATTCTCCAAGCAATCCAAACCAAAGTTCCCCTGATGTAACTCTGTATCCTGCTGTGGGAGGGAGAAACAGAAAAGAATTCTTTTACTGTCTTGGGAGCAGAGCTGGCAGTGATCACTTGCTCACTTCCTAATCAGCTATGAATAGATCCCCTTACCTAAGGTGAGTAAAGGAGTGGAAAGACATACATTAAACACATTCTGAGAACAAAAAGTATGTCAGACAAGGCTGCAGAAAGCTAAACTTTGTTTCCCAGTGGTCTTCTGAGAACATACATTAAAAGTGTGCTACAGGCAGCTCTGAAACTTGTCCAGAAACAATTTACAGCATCTCAGCCCACAGGGAGAGAAGACAGTGAAGACAAAAATCTCTGCAGTGCACAAAGACAGGCTGACTCTTACTGTACCATGCTAAAAATATAGGTAAAGCTGTACAAAGTAAGACAGTACTTCAAAATTGATTTTTTTACCTGTAAAAACTGGAATTGCTTGCAGAACATCAGTGTCATTAGAATAGACTTTCTCTGTACAGGTGCAGCAAATAACCTGTGATTTCTTGAATCAAGCAAAAAAAATGAAGGCTGGATAATAAAAAAATTAAATATTCTTCAATGAGGTCTTTTGTTATGAGGAAGATTTGATAGTCCAAAACCCTGTATTCATTATATGAAATGGAAAAAAAAAAAGTAATTAAGTGGCCATAATAATTTTATTATTGTACAAAAAAATAGGAAACATGAAATCGATGCTTTGTCAATGTTGTCATTTTTTACCAACCTCAATACATCATTGTCATCCATTTAGGATGAGAACAAAGATACATAAATTTAGACCATCAGTTTGTCATCACATATTTTTTTCAAGGGATGGGAGGCATTCTGTCAGGTCTTTCATTCTGCCACTCTTCTACTGATTTAGATTCACTTTCTTTCAGATTGTATTCTCATATTTGAAGCCGTTTCAGTGAGAGGAATGAAATAAGGGACCCTCCTCTGCTTTTCCAAAAATAGTGTCCAGGAGCAAGGGAATAGAAATCTTGGATATGAAGCATATGCAAATATATTTGTGAATTCATTCATTGCTCTGTGAAGCTGAGGTGTATATCCTCAGTGGATATATTTTTCTATAAATTTTGGAAAAGATAAACGTTTGTCCTTTCTTTCTTGTTTACTTCTTAGCTTTTCATTAAATATTTACTGAAATGAGGATCAAAGGATCCATTTCACAAACAGATTTTCTTTTTACTTATTTCATGGTCATTTGAATTTTTTTGAGCAAAGACTTTAGCACACTAGAAACTAGTCTTCAAGTTATAATTTCAACTTCAGTAACTCTGATGTACTTCACTCGTTGAAGCTGTCTTATGATCTTAATATCTATCCTCTTTACTTTTTATATGCTTATCATATAATCAAAAGTAATGATCCAAATTCAAATTTGTTGAAGACACATTGCTAGTAAGTACTTTACTATAAGCTACACTGATTACATTTACCTCATTCTCAAGTATGAGATACAATTTTTAACTAATGATTTCAGAGTTTGTAGGATAAAATGCAAAAGACATGAAGGCAATGAAAGTGATAATGATATTTATACTGAGGTTGAGTGGGCATGCAAATAATTTTACAAACATGTGGCATACACAGGAGATCTTCCAATCAGAGCCTGATCTTTTCAGGCAGGGTTCTGGTGAATTTATTTTTAATCTATTTGGCTTTTAAATTCAGGCTTGAGTACTATTTATCTAATTTCATGCAATTAGCAGAGGTGCTTATGTTAGGATTATGACCACCCTAGGCTCCTTTAATAGTCAATGGAAAAAATAAATACCTCTAGACTACATTTTAGCTCATCAGACTTCACAGTTTTCCTTTAGATATGCCTCTTCCTCTGTCTTCCTAGCAATGGAGGGGGTCTGAGGAGACAATAATCCTGTCTCCTCAGTGCTTTACTGCAGTGGAATTATCCCAGGCTCCTTGTAGAAGTGCTTGTCCAAGCTTGATGGAAGGTGTCCAAAAATAACATCAGAGTAAATATCTGGAGTTTAAAATTGAATCTCCTTGGAAGAAATAACTTTATTTTGGTCTGTGATTTGCTTGTACTCCATTCTAAAAACCATTCTTGAGTCAGAAATGCACTAAGTTATGTTGTAATTATTATTATTTTGGTAATGAATAAAGCTGAAAATCACTGTTGCTATATTTCTTTTCTTTAACACATTTCATGGTAGATTTTGTCATTTGATTGCAGAGTAAATACCCGGTAGTGTCAGTCTAGTGGTAAGATAATCACTATAAATATTACAAAGTAAATAGAGCCAGTGTCAGTAACCTTGTAATAGTTCTTGGACCTACTAAGCTTTTTACCAAGTTGCTGCAATTATCTCACCACCTTTTCCCTTGCTTCATTTCTGTTTTATCAAGGACAGAATTCAAAATCACCTTCTCTACTTCTAAATTCTTCATGCTCTCTTTGTATTTTTGCTACTTTCTCCCCCAGTGTCTCACTCTGTGTGTGAAAGCCCCGCCTATTTTGTCCTCTCCATTTGACTGCACACATCAGGATGAGACAGTGACTTCTCTAACTTGTCATATTAACATTTACAAATGCAAACATCTGCATTTTCATTTCTTATTTTTAGGTAACCATCCAAGTGTGAATAAATCACTGATCAAGTTCATGCTCTGAGAAGACAGAAATCCATTAAGGATGTTTCCCTTTATAATAAGGGGATAAATAGTGCTGTGTAGAGACTTCTGCACTTTGACAAGAAAAGACTAGCCCTTTCCTAACGTAATTTCTTCTAGTGTGGCCTTTGAGACCATTTTAATTTTTGTTACATCTATACCTGGGACTTTCATATCTAATTGCCAAGAAATAAAACTGCCTCTGCCCTACTTGCACCTGCTTATACATTTCCCTTTCATCTGTTTATGTCACATTTTTTCACTAGTATTTTGCCTCATATGTTCTTATTTTTTCTACATCTTATCTGATAGATAGGTGTCTGATGTCTGAGGCAAACAGTTCAATAATTAAACATAAAAAACCAAAACTAACAAGAAAACCACACCAAGCCACAAAGAAAATAAAAACAAAATACCCCAAAACGAAATGCCCAGAAACCCACTTTCCTCCCCGCAAACCACTTTGTTATTAGCGGTTATGCTCTTTTTGTATTTTCCCTACCTGCCCTAGGACGTTCATTCAGATCCCCCTCTCCTCCAGTTTGCTTAAAATGGTTGTGCAATCTGACTGCTCCTTGCAAGAAAAAGAAGTACTGTAAAAATCCATAGCAAATAGGTATAGAAGCTGAGTAGAACCACCCCAGTTCATCCCTTTTTGGGTCTCTGCACCCAGTACTAACTCTTATATGCCTACAGAATCAGAAAGATTTAGGCTATGGGAAGGGCTTAAGTCCCTTCTAAAACCAGCAAAACCAGAGTAATTGAAGAAATATACTTGTAATTTTCTATGGTTGAGATAAGACTGGCCCCAAGTATTTAATTCAAGAAACATCAAATTAACTCCTACCCAAATTTTTATCATTTCATTAACTTTCTCTTACAGCAATTTTGGTATCTCTTGGAATGGACAGATTCTGGATTCTGTAAGATTAATTTATTTCTACAATAACACTAATTAAAATATTAATCCGTTCTGGAGTTCTGCACTTCACATTAGAGACTCCTTTGCTTTTGATGGCAAGCTGTTTGTGACTACTTGGGTATCTGACAGAGTTTGTACTTTCACAGATTTGAAATTAATTCCCTTGACATTAGTCTTCCACATAATTTTTTTCAACTCAGTTGGTCTTAGTCATCTCTCATCTGGTCTGTGCATAAATTAGCAATAGGTCATGAAAGAATTTGGAAAAACATACTATAAAGAGCAGAAATTTACATCCCATGGTTGAGATCTCGGAACAATAAGTAAATTGTGGTCAAAGAATCAAGAAGTAGGAAAAAACTTTGGACTCTACAATGAAATTTGTATCCTTCCAGTGTTGCTTGTAGCATTGATTTTGCAGGTAGTAGCTCAGAAGATGGAGATAGATTTTACTTCTAATTTAGCTCAGAATATATTCCCATATTAAAGAAAAATGTGCAAAGGAAGATTATGGGCTTCATTGGCATTACAGTGGTGCAAAACTCTCTAAACCTGCAATGGAAGTTCCCGGCAGCGGTTAATGTTAGTCAGGGTGGCCTCCTGGTGGGTAAAATACCAGCTGGACTCCTTTTGCAACTGCACAGCTAACAAATCCTGACCTTTGTTTCACTCTCACATCCCACATAAACTTTTTCCTTCAAAAGGCTATGTGGCTTTTTTCCACTTTTCTTGAGCAATGCTATGGCTTAAAGTATAAAGATATGAAAACAAGCAGCTCATCCTGTTATACCATAGGGAATATTCAAATGCTGCTAATCAAATCACAGTCTGAAGCTCATTTGGTTGATTTCTGCACCTTTGGTCCCAAGAGGTATTGTTGTAACAAAGCACCTTCACCTTCTCTCTCAGTGGGGTTTGCTGGAAACAGATTTCTTTCCGTAAGGAATCTCCTCTTTGTGCTGCAGCTGAAGAACAATGTTGAACTGGTGCCAGATAGGAAAACAGACAACAAAGAGCAAGACACCTGAAGAAGCTGAAAACCATCTCCTTTCTTGCCATGACAGAGAATTGCAGTCAGTCAAGAGGAAATGGACACAGTCCTGCAGTAGTTTAACTCTGGGTTTAGCACAGTGGTTTAACACAGAAATTTAACACTGGGTTGTTTCTGTATGGGAAGTTACCAGCACTCAAGTAACACCTGATCAATATTGGGAAGGTCAGCAGTGCCTGAGGAATGCTTTCTGGATCTTAGACCTAAGCCTCAGAATCACTGTCCATGGGAAGTCAAGACTGCTTTGTTCTTCACTACTTCAACACATTATGTTTTCAATGGTTCAAAAATCCAACTTCCATCAGTTCCTTCAGAAAATTATTCCAGAGATTGATACCCACCAGGCTGAGGCTTGTCTGTCATTTTTGTCCTTGCTGACATTTTTCTTTCAGTTTAAAGAGGAAGAGCAATGGCCGAATTACTTCACTACCATGTGTGTGCACTCATTTGTAACTAATTTCTACTGCCATGAAGAAGCTTTTTGACATCCTTAAGTAGTAGGAAAGAAAATATTTGCAGCCATTAACAAATGCAGTATTTAATGACATTCTAAGCCTGTCTGATCAGAGCCCTTTACTGGATACTGGATTGCTTGTTGAAAGTCAATTTCACAACAAAATAAACATCGGCATGACATAAATTTCACTAGTTTAGTTTTCAGATGTAGTTATATGCCATATTACTCCTCAGGGGTGAAAAACATAATGTGCACAAATGAATTTAGATACACAACAACTGATTTTCCAGTGACGATATAATTAAGGCTATAAAAGACAGCCTATATGTAACAACTACTGTGGGAGCCCCTCACATGCTTATATATACACAACTGTATTTTTTTTTTCTTATTTTGCAGTAGCACTTGTCTTTTTGTAAAACAAGCAAATTTTACAGTGTCTAAAAAATTTCTAAAAGACTGAGAAGCACAATAACAAGACCACTGACAAAAATTCTGCATTAGAGAAAAATAAACATTGCTAAATCAAAATACAACCTATTTGTTTGGTATAAATACTTATTTTCAATACAGATACACGTACATCATGGCAACAAAGTGAGTAGCTTTAGCACTTTAGTTTTCAGTTCTTTTTCAAGATGATCACCTGTTTTCCTTAGCAATTAGAGTCCCTCTGGTTCCTGAAGAAAATATTCATCCACTGTGGCTTCACTTGGGATTAAGACAGTACCAAAGAGGCACAGTGCATTATTTTCTTTTCTATTAAGGGAGGCTTCATTGCATTGCTTTTTTTTACTGCAACCAGAGGAATTGACTAAGTGTTGCAATTAAAGACACCACTCAACTTTCTGTTCTCCTTGTTCACCTGAGAAAGCAGAAGATAGATAAGTGATGATGGCGTTATAGCAGCAGATCAGAGAGGACTGCTGAGGAGTATAAGCATGAAAGTGGAAGAAGAGGGCATAAAGATACCCAAGCACCAGGAGCTGAGCTACATCACTGAAAAGAAAGCTGAGCTGTTTTAAAATACATTTTGGAATTCCTGAATAAGAATATTTAAACCAGTATTTTAAACAGGCACTGTAGATAAATATTAATAAATTGAACTTCCCTCTGCAGTGTAAAGTGGAAAACTATTTAAGCAGATGTTTGGAGCTGCTTTTTACTCCAGTTTTAGGTGTAAAATTTCATAGATTTCTCTGAGAATTTTGATTCTCAGAAAACAAGAACAAAACAAAAAGATAGACAATCTGAAGCAGAAGAAAAGGATATCACTTCTCTTCAGTCACATAAGACATGCATATATAATAGGTAATAGTCAAAGCTGGTCAATAGAATCCTGTTAAATTTCTTTCCCAGTACAAAACTGCATTTTCTGGCAAAAAAAAATTAGATATTTTGATATTATGTTAGAAAATCAAGTTAGTGAGAAATGAAACATTTGAAATTTTGTATGAGAATATGAAATATTTTATCTGAAAGCCAAAAAAATTCAGCTCAAATATTGATATTTTCTGTTCAGTGTTGTGCTTTCTAATTCAACCGTAGCTTGTAAATCACACAACATGTCCCCCATCTTCATTGAGAGGAGATAAACAGATGCATAACAAGAGAAGGAGTCAGGCTGGAGAGACCATCAAAATGGCAGAATGGGATTGTAAATCCTGAAGCAATAATTATAACATTATAATACAATATACTTTATAATAACTTTACAATTACAATATGATTTTCATAGAATAGTTTAAATTGGAAGGGACCTTTAAAGGTCATCTGGTCTTAGCCCCCTTGCCATGGCCTGGGACATCTTCAGCTAAATTGGATTGCTCAGAGGCCTCTTCAACATGACCTTGAATGTTTCCAGGGATGGAATGTTCCCACCTCTCTAGGCAAACTATTCCTAGAAACCCCGTGTTTGTGAAACATGCAAAAACCTTCTTCTTGTGTCTAATCTAAATTGACCCTCCCTCAGTTTAAAACCATTTCCCCTTATCGTATTGCAACAGGCCCTGCTAAAAAGTCTGTTCCCATTTGTCTTGTAAACCTCATTTTAGCACTGAAGGACTGCAATGAGGTTTCTCCAGAGTCTTCTCTTTCCAATGCTGAACAGTCCCAAATCTCTCAACCTTTCCTCACAGGAGAGGTGCACCAGACCTCTGATCATCTTGGTGGCCTCTTTTGGACTCACTCCAACAGCTCCATGTCATAATAACCTGTACAAAAAAAATTATAAATTTGGTGATCACTTTCTGATTTTTAAGACTTTTTTTTTTATTATTTCCAAAGGGAAAGGAAAATTAGATTACAGCTGCTTGGAGAAGGGAGAAAGCATAAGCATGTCTGGAACCAAGTTAATAAGAATTAAGAACATAACTGTAATTTTTATGTGGAAAAAAGAAAATAAGAGTAAATATGAAGGTTTACTTTGTAAGAAAGGGCGACTAAGATTTCCACATTTACATTTGAAAGTAAAACCCTGCTCAAAATCTCAAGACAAAATATTAGATAACCAATAACTCTAGCTGCTAGCAAGATTAGGAAAAAAATATAGCAAAAATAACCATAGAGATAATTTCTAACATTTTCAAAACTGCCAAAGCGATCGAGGATCTTAAGTTCCCTTACAATATAAAAGATTTTCCATCAGGTTTAGTGGAAATTAAGTTTAAGTATATGAAGCAAAAACAATTAAAGATAACTTTCTCCTCTGTGTCTCCCAGCACATCCTAGGCTTGGCATCAACATGCTCCAGTGGAAAGCTCCACATGAAGTTGCTTTTCTGTTTAATACTGGCCCTATTATACAGAATGATAAATAAATTCAGAGAGTGAAACTTTCTAGATTCAAACGTATCTGCTCAACTTAAATGCTGAGCTTTGTTTTTAAGACAGCTTTTAAAAACTACTGTGTTGAAACCATGGTTTTTGAGCAAAATGAAAACTTGACACAATGGTGAATAATTATTTTCCAGAAATTAAACCCAGGAACTAGAATGAACAGAGAATACAGGTTGGACTTTAAGTAAAAAAAAAAAAGAGGCACAATTCTGAATATATTTCGTGTATTTGTTCCCATGAGAAAGCCAAATAGAAAACTCTTTACACTAAGTAAAAGAAGTTTAAAATGGTAAATATAAGGTTATCACTTACCTAGTGACAAGCTTCCTCCCTTGTCTTCGTTATCATTTTCATATACATCTGAAAGTTATTTACTACATAACAATATAAAATAATAGCATCACGATGAAGGCTATACCTGCAAAGGCTAGATTTACTTAAGTATTCTGTCTAAAAGCAAGCAACCTACTTGGACCACCAGTTTATTTTCTGCCTGAAATTTTTCTTCTAGCCATTACATTGTGCTGTTTTATTTGGGTATTTGGGTTTCTTTTGTTTGTTTGTAAGACAAATTGCTGCTATTCCGTGAGGGTTAGGCCTTGACTGCTCATGCAGCTCAGCACTGACTGATTACTCGGAGTTCAGATGATGCAGCTGTCCACGGAAAAAGTGATCTGCTCAGCTGCCCAGGGAGGCAAAGGCTGTAGCCCTGTTTTGAACTTACAGCAATAGCCTGCGTTTATTATATTTTGACAAAAATAGATATATTAGATGCTATTGGCTAGTCATAGTGCTGATCATTGGCTCCTAAATATATTAATAACACAACCAATTACTACACAGTTATGTATAAGGTTACCAAGTAATACAACCATAGTCAAGAACAAATCAAAGACCTCAAACAACGAGAACATATAATATTAAATAATAACAATAGGGGTCAGAAAGTATACTCCATTTGTTCAAAGACATGTTCATTGATTCATTATCACAATGGTGTGATCATTCATCGTACCTCAGACTGACCAAAACCAGAAATTAAAGAAGAAGTACTGAAGTGCTATTAGTTGCATCTGATATGTTGCTTTTACCAGACAGACACCAGATTCCCAGCTGTGGTGAGTTTGGTCTTTACTTGCAGTTAACAAGATGCTTTCCTATCCTGTTATATCCTCCCTACCTATTTTTAGAAGTGTTTCGCACTTGCTCATGCAGTGTTTATCGATGTGTGAAATTAAAGTATGAACTGATCAGTATGTGAAAAAGAGGTTCATAGAGTTAATTTATGAATAAATTACGCCAGGGATCCTGAATGCATTTAAGGAACGCTGTGCCACCCGCTAAAATGAGCTGTTACTACTACACTGACATCTGAAATCAGAATGGCTGCAAGCAAACACTGGCTGGAATTTAGTGAGGTGGGGCAAATATCAGAAAGTTACTAAATACAGTTAATGGTGTTTTGCTGGGATGAATAGTATAAAATCATATCTTTAAGCATGAAAGGCAGAATTGCAAAAACTCAGTTTTTAGTGTTAAAGATGTACAATTTAAAGCTAATGTTTCAAGCTATAGATATGGTTTACAAATAAACCGTATTTTTCTGTTTAAGTTATTGAAATGAAAGTTTCCATGTGTACTTCTGATGCCTGCGCGTTAGGAATGTAAGCGCTTTAGCTGTTCCAAAGAAGCTGTTCTGGAATATGTAAAAAGTGGATATAACCTGTTAAATTAGTCTCATGCTCCAAAATAAACTGGATCAATTTCTTCTCTCTTCTTTCTCTCTTTGAGCCCAAACTGCAACAGAGCAACAGAACAACACATAGAGTTAGGGGTAAAATCGAATGAAGAATAAAAATAGCATAGAAGAATACTGAAGATAAATTCTCTGATAGACTTGCAATTCTCTGGAAACTCAAAGCATCCAAGAAAGATTTCATCCATATACAGGGCACTTGTAGGAAAGCAAATGGAAAGTAGCCTTATTTCTGATAATGGAAGGTTCTGGCACACTCAGTGCATCTAGACAGATAATTGTGTATGTCAAACCAATTTTGCAGGAGATGGGATATGTAGCATACTAATGTCTGATGTGATTGATAGTATACCTACTCCACTTTCAAACAGAGTGGTGGTGGGTTTTGTTAGCATATTTCACAGCTCTGGCTAGAAAGTATTACGTGTATGTGAAAATGATGAAACAAGTAAGATAAGCTTGGTCTTTTCATCCTCAAAATTCTTCTAAAATGTGCTCTTTCTTTCTCTTCTGAGCTGTTCCAGGAGTGTGACAAACAGAAGAGGTTAAGGAATTAAGTTGTGAGAAAAGCAAAAAATTTAAATGTAGATATTTTCCTAGAAAATTATGCTTTAAATTATGATAAGTTTAAAACCATAATAATTTTTATATGGTCACATAAGTTTAAAACCGTGGTCCTAAGCCTACAATTAGCTGTATGAAGATGGAGCTATGTACTTCTATAAAACTGCCAGGAAGCTGGGAGAGACATTCAAGCTCAGTACCTTGTGAAAATGATAAAAACTATTTCAGAGGTTTAGACCTACTGAACAGAAACACTACCCCGCAGTTTTGTAGGTCAGAGCAGTTGTTACTCCACTAAAACAAGACAGATCTGTGATTAAATCATCTAACAGAAAAATAAAGCAGTTATTTCTCAGGCTAGACTAAGGAATCTCACTTCACCTCATCATGAGTTTCAATAATTTTTCATTCTGAAAAAGATGCAGATTTCCTCAAACATATGAGTAACTCTAAGAATAAACTACATTTGCTTATTCAACTATAAAAATTTCTTAGCTTTTTCATATTTTTTCAGGGTAATATTTTAAAGATTATATTAAACTCACTTAAATAGTTTCCATAGCTCCATTTCAGCAAATTTTTTTCCAAATAATAGTACATGGTAGTATTTTGACTTTTTTGAAGATAAGATTTACTTTTGCACTTTCTAAATGAAGCAAAATGTTTTTGTCCAAACATATATAAATAATGGAAATTATAATATTGGGTATAAGTTCAAAATTGTTTATTTGTAACTATTTTAGTTGATTAGACAACACTTCAATATTTTCTGTTCCAATGTTGAATGGAAATTTTTTTTAAAGTGTAAATTTACACACACACAAAAAAATATTTCACTAAAGTAGTAATTTACATGATGTCAAGGTAATAACTGAATTTAAACCTCTTCAAAAATGCTGGCCTTTTTCAAAGGTTAAAGATATATGGGATATGGTTCCAAGAAGTGCAACTAGGAAAGGATGAAATTAAAGATACCTTGTGTAAAAAATGTAAGGGAAATAAAGAAAAGAAGAATGAGAAGGTGTTTTGTAGCAGAGCTGCAAATTGTGATTAATGAAGCTTGGTACATTAGTGCATTAAAAAAAGACTTCCACTTGATGTCAGCTTGTCTGATCTGGTAAATTTGGACACAGATTTTTAACATGTCTGATAGTTCTCTTTAATTTTTTCTAATCCAGTGGTTAGCCCTGCTTTGGCTGGAAGCAGGCGTGTCAGTTGAAAGGACACAGCCACTTACATTTGCTTCTGCTGAGAATACACTTATAATACATTGTACCATTGAAAGAAAATTAAATGCTTTAAGTTTATTTAAAAGTATGCAGGTTTCTAGAAATAAAAATGGATATGTAATCAGCTCTATTTGCATAAGTTGTACATATTTTACATTAAAAAAAACCCTGTAATCCTTTGTGTACTATTGTTGCTCCATGTATAAAAGTACAACCTGGTGCACAATTAAATCATACAAAAAAATATTAAAAGCTCTAATGCTGCTTTGTATGGCTTGTGAAATAATGAACATTTTCTGCTCACAGTCTCAGCCATTATAATGTTATTACACAGTCATTAAATTGAAGCTGTTATTCCACTGCTAAAACAACTGATCAATATCCATTACCATTCAGTGATGGTTGGAGCCAAAATGAGATTATATTGCAAATGAGCCGCAGACAAGGTAATGATCCCTCCATTTTGATATATTTAAAGGCATTCCCTAAAGCAGATAATTTCCTTAAGAGGGAGTACAACTTTTCCATCAAGTCACCAATCTAGGAAAATAAAAATGTTCTTTAATTACGAAAAGCCTTACATACTATGATTTATAATGAAACAATGGTGTTCTCAGCTAAGATAACCACTGTTGGGTCAATGAAATTGTTCCCAGTTTCTGCCTATTGGGTTTTACTTGTTATAAATGCTGTGTTATACAGACCCTGTGCCTTACCAAAGAAACAAACCAAATAATGTTTCTTTGAAGTCAGAATTTATCTTAGTGTAGTATACTTAGAAGCTTGTCCAAAAATAAATAAATAAAGATGGGAGGAACTTCCTTAGAGGGATTTTAGTGTCTCATTCCCATAAGACCAACAATAGTTTTCCCTTTTCCTATCACTTACAAAGTCTGGCCAAAAGTCTTCCAAGCTGTGCTTGAGTGGTTCCTCCAAGGCCCTGTCAGTCACTGACTTGAGGGATCCATCTTCCGTTATCATCTGTTATCTCTGGATCATTAGTGAACCTATTACACTATTATTATTATAATAATATAATAATAATATATTATTATATTATAATTATATATTATTATAATTACTATAAGTAATTATCTCAATTATTTCTATGTGTTAATATATACTGTGTTATGTTAATATGTATTATTTTTTTTATGCGTTTTTTTTTTCTTTTATGTGAACAGTTTACCCTCACAAGACAGATGTCCTTACACCCAGGTATAAGAATCTCCTTTACTTTCCACATATCATTACAATATGCAGAACACAGGAGGTTTTCCAGTTGCTCTATCTTGCACCTCTTTTCAGCTGGTCCTGAAGTTTCCCTGTTGGAGAAAAAGACTTCCCAAGCTGTTAAACAGATTTGGACAGTTTACTAATATGTAGTATAATATAGTAACAAAACATATCTTACTACTTTAGATAAAAATCTTTTTCCCTTTCCTGCTTGTTTTTCTTCTGTGTTTGCCAGATTTCATTCATTTAATTTTTCAAAGTGGGAATCCATGGATACATGGACAAAATGCTCAATTTCTTTCAAACGGCCCTTTTAGAACTAGATCTTCTGTTTCTTTTTAATTCAGTCTTCTGTTATTTTGAATATATTTATAGAATATTAATAGCACTTTAACCCTCGTCAAGGACAATCAGCTCAAAAAAAAAGCTTGACTTTTGATATTAGAATGACTACATGGAAGGAAAAATTGGCAGTAACAATAATAGGCTTATGTAGGTATTTGTATACTAAGTATAAATACTTCCTAAGGCAGAAATAATTTTTCCAATACTAAGGTAAAAATGTTGGAAGTCTAATATTTCCTTTTGACTTGCCTATATTTGATACTCCTGTGAATCTTACTGTTCTGCAACAGGGCTCTGAGAGACTTCCAGGTTGCCCAAAAGTCAGCGTCTCTGCAAATTTACAGAAAAATAGAGGCGAAGAAGTTTAGCTCTTTCACGGATAAAAATTAGTCTATCCTCTTTGTAGTCCTTCATAACCATAAAACAGAGGCTGAGATTTAGTTTTCCAGAAAATGGACACATTATCCACCTAAGATGTTCAGTAGGAAAAAAAAAGGGAAATAGGCTGGGTTCCAATGGTAACTGTTGTCAGTGCTCTCTTCTTCTTTTATGTAAAGCTACTGCAGTTTTTGAAAAACTCATATTCCTGGCCCATTTCTTTGGATAGATCATCCTTAGCTTCTCACCTGTCTCGCTTGTTCTTCTGTTCTTTTCAAAGCTTTTCATTCTTACTGACCCAATTTGATATCTTCATTTAGTGAGTACAGTTTGGTTTTCTCCACTTGCAGAACTCTGCAAGCATAACTACTTCTTTGCAAAATCTCCTTCTTTTCCCACGAAACCTCAAATGAAAGCATTACCAGGTAGGCAGCTGGTGTCCTGTGACCACTGTGCACATCATACTGGGCCTCACTGCTTCCTCTTGCCTGCCTGCCTGCCTGCCTATCTCACTTTCACTTTGTCCTGTAGCTTCTCTGTCATGTTGCCGTGCAATCATCAAGCTGCCTGTCTTGGCTGCCACCCCCATCACTATTGTACCATGGACTGCAGTGGGAGCAGCATAAGACCAAAAAGGAATAAGATCCTAAGATCCTATAGGGAATGCACTGAGGCAGCCACAGTGCCCACTATGGTGATTTCACTGTTCCTGGCACCCACATGAGAGCGAGTAAAGCTTGCTGCAGTCCCACCTTTGATGGCTCTCTAAACATACCCTCAGTTATAGGTTCCTTGGCAGAATAACGTGTGTGGCAACAAGACAATTGGATCATAGTCCATGGCTACTCTGAGGCATAATGGTAATAATACTAGCGATAAATAATAACAAACAGCAATAACCTTGCATCATCTGACAGCTCAAATGCATACTTAAAGCAAAAAAAAAAAAAAAAAAAAAATCGTTGT
>VXAZ01008601.1:462886-479338 GCA_013399875.1 Gymnorhina tibicen
CTGCCTACTCCTACAACACAAAAAAAAAATTAAAAAAAAAAAAAAAAAAAAAAAATCGTTGTTGTGATGACACCCTTAGAGGCCCTTCTATACTACTATATTCTGCTTCATTTACTGCAAAGTACGTAACCCAGCCTGACAGCCCTGACAGCAGAACTGTCAGAAGATTTAGTGGAATCATACGATTTTCTTTCTCTGATCAAACTGAGAACTGACTTGTTTTAGCAAAATTGTAATGAGGTTTTGAATGTTGACAGGAGAAGGGCGTGTTGGGGAGAAGCACATAGGTCATGAACGCTATCTAACCTAATAAATACTATAATTCTTAATGAGTTTTATCTTGGTGATTTTTATTTTTTTCTTCCACTGTTGTTTCTGGGCAGTTTCCTACTCTTAGTTTATGTTTTCTATATGAATACATTAATTGCATCTTAGTTTTCAGAGATCTGAGTGTTGGTGCTGGTAGCAAAACTCAATGCTCCTATTTATAACAACTGTTTGATCAATAATGCATTGCAGATGCACAGCCCGCAGTATGTTGTTGCAAACATCCAAATGGAATGCCTTTCCTCTACACACGCTGCACAGAAGCTCAGCTGTGCAGTGCCCAGCACTACTCCACTCAGAAGCCAATTAAAACTTTGCTGTTTAATTTCAAGTCCATTAGAACCCAGCCAAAGGTTAAGTTATTGCAGTTACTGACATTAAGTTGTAAATAAACAAGGCCTGAAGAGAAGAAAGGAAGTGGGATGCTATTTTTATTGCATGAAAAGAATAATTTTGCTGGAGTCATAAAGACATTTCTGTTGTTTTCTTCAGAGCTGCTGAAGAAAATTCTCATTGGCTGTGGCTGAATATAACAAAAACATGTTGAAAAAAGTATTTTAAAAGACTGAAGTGAAAGAAGACCTTAAATTCCTTTTACTTACACCTGCCTCATCAAGACTTAACTGCTCTGAAGGAAAAATGTAGGTGAACTGATTACGGTGGATTAATTCTCTTTTATGACATGAATGCCAACTGAACAGAATGAAATTCTGTCCATATTACCTTATCAAGTTCACTGGGCACAAATGAGAATAATTTCCAGAGTAATGCAATGTAATATAGACAGCAGATATATTTAGACTTGATGTTATTATAAGAGAAAATGAAAATTACTACATTCTGTTCAACAAGTTCAACAATAATTATCATCTCTAGTCTTTAAATGTCTCAGCTTATAAGAATGGCTTAAATAGCCCTAAGCTGCATATGTATTAATAATAATTTTTTCTTTCATTAAAAAAAAAAAGAAAAATGCTTTTTCCTACCCTAACTAATAACATTTTTGCAAGGAATAACATGGCTTTATCATTACTTTGAGTTCTGAAATCAGTATTAAGTCTTTCTGTAGATAATAGTATGCAACTTCTTGAGCTGAATTCAAGAGCTGCTTAATAAAATTCTATGGCATTGGTTGCAAAATGATGTACCCGTCTCTTCTAGCTTTAATATCTAATAATATTACCTTTCATGACATTATATTCATAAACAGCACGGTCAACCTACTATGTCAAGATAAATAATGTGAAAATAGAAGAAATATCATTTTAATTATTTCAGAAGCTAGGAAGAAAACAATTAACATAATAAACTGAACCTTTTGCTATGATTTTTAATTTCTAAAGTGTTGTTTTCATTCAGTAAATTTTGTTATGTTTATTATTATACACTATCTTGCATGATTTCCATTTTCAGCCATTTCTTCAGAGCTTCACATAATCTGCATTACTTGACAGATGGTAACTGAATGGCCAATGGCCATTCTGGTTGGTGACAATAATTCAGAAAATAATTGTTTTCTGATAATTTTCAGATATTTTAAATTCGGTTCTTGATTGTTAGATATGTCTTATGACATATCAGAATTCAGAAAAGTAGGTAGCCAAGGCTACTCACCCTTCTCGGGAAAGTCAATATATTAAGAGGTAGTATCAATTATATCCCCTGTAGCATGTTTCTTTTAGAACCTTGAGTCACTCCATTTCTGTTACTGAAAACACAAATCATGTGATGAGGTAAATAGAGTTCTTTCTATTTTATACAAGCAAAATTTCATTACCATCATCAGTCTATAGACAGAACACATAAATTAAAGTTTAATGCCTGGCTGTTAATCATAAATCTATCATACTAAATTTTTATTCTTTTAAGGCTGGTTTCATACATTTCCCTATACAATTATGTAAATTTTCCCTTTGTTGTTTAGTCTTAAACCACAAGTTTTTGCTGTTTTCCTTAAAGGTCATTTTATATGCCTGAGTTTAACAGTAGAAATGATAGCCACATAGTGTTTTATAACTCTGCAACACTTTAGTTTATAAAGTGAAAAAACCTGACAAACTACCAATTCATCTGGGTCTTCTTGCCTTCTGAGTACATCACTGATGTGTGGAGTGTTGTCTGTGGGATAACACCAAGTGATTGATGGTACTTTTTTCCTGCCTAAATGCTGTGTTATAAGTGTTTAGAATAAAATTAGTTTTACTAATGGAGTTTACTGGAGTATGAACATCATTGGGGAGTGTACTAACACAGTTTTTCAATGGTCCAATCCTGCTCCAGCTGAAGTCATTTGAAAAGATACATTAATTTTCAGAGTCAAGTTTTAGCCACAAGATATTCAGAGAGAAAGTCATACAGCATGAAGATAAGTAGTCCATACTCCAGTATCTTTTATGCTAACTTTTTAAAGGTATAACGGTCAACGTCATTGGAGTTGCTCCCAATTACATTGATATATAAAACCAGATTGGGTCCACCAAGATTAGATTAAGACTAAGATATAAAACAGTCAAATGGAGCATTACCTGATTCAGTACTTCTTGGTCATCAAAATAAACATTCTAATTTTTGCAGGATTACTTACATAGACTAATGGAAACAAAACTCAATCCAAACCAGTAGGAATATACAGGGGTTCTTTTCTGCATCATTGATTTAATTGTAGTGGAAGATAACATTATGGTTTTATGCATCCATATGTACATTTGACATGTCTCTGAGAAGTTGGATGTTTATTACTTTGACCTTAAGTAAAATGGAAAAAATGCTTCCTTTTCTTTTAGGAACTTGATCCTCTGTAGCAGTGAGCACATTATAGAAATGTCAAGGGCTTTGAACTGCCATTAAAGCCAGAAGCTTGAAAGGTTGAGTCATATAGACATTTATTTTGTAGCAATTAATAACCTGAGAAATGAAGTCACTAATATACTATACATCTTAATTAGAAGCCGCATCTTCAATTTAATTACTTTCCTTAAACTTATCTTAAATTTAATTACTTTCCTTTGCAGCATGCTTAAAAAAGGTGAAGATTCTGTATAAGATTTACAATGGATTCAATTGTTTTTTTGTTTGTTTATGTGAAACTTGATGAGAAGAAAGATGAACACTAAGTGATCTATTTTTACTCTCCAGTTGAGATGCAGACTTGTCACTGATACTGGAAGACTCATTATAAAGAATACACCCCAGTGCTTTTAGGGAAGTATTGAAGCTAACCCTGTATTTTAGCTTGTTCTAGTTTATCCCTTCACACCTTTTGCAATAATTTATGGGGTTTTTTATATTATTGCATGTCCAATTAATATTATAGACTAAAAAAAGCAAAAGAAACCCCCAAAAAACTGAATGGAAAAGGCTTACTATAAAAAAAAATTTCAAAGCAAGTCATGAATTAAAACAGATGTATCAACTTTTGAAAGAAAGACAAAAAAAAGGTGCCAGCCCCCCATCACTGGAGCAACCTCTTCCCCCAGTGCAGTCTAATGAATTTACGAAATTATTATACCTTTTCATGCCTTGCATAGATTTGTTTCCTTTTTTCAACAACACGGTGCTGGACATCTAACTAACACTCTTAGTTTAGCCCACTTTCGTTCATACTTTATATCACCTACTAATTTTGCCTTTATCTATCTCCTGTTCAGATTACATAAACCAGTTTGCACACAGACATTTTGAGTACAATACTGTATCAGCTGTCCAAGTGGTCCACCAGAATATATATGGTTGTATTCCTCATTAACCCAATTCTTTGAATTTATAAGAAATAAGAGACAGTGAACCAATCTTTCTCAGCTTTTAGAGAGAGAAAGATCTGTGCATAGACCTCAATTTTGCTATCAAAGAATTCCAGCCCCTCTAGTGCATGTGAATGTTGCCCAGACTTGACTAGCCTCTTTTCTGCCCTGCTGACTTGCCTAGATAAATGCCTTCATCCACTTAGTGCTGATAATGTCCTCCAACTGCATGCTGTCTCCAATAGTCAAATCTCTGTTTCACATAGAACCACAGAATGATTTGTCCTGGAAGGACTTGAAATATCCAACCCACCTGTGGTGTGCAGGAACACCTTGCACTAGACCAGGTGGCTCAGAGCTCCTTCCAACCTGGCCTTGAACATTTCCAGGGATGGGGCATCCACAGCTTCTATGGGCAACCTGTTCTGGTGCCTTACTACACTCACAGTAAAGAATTTTTTCTAATACCTAATCTAAAGGTACTGTCTTTCAGTTTGAATCCATTTCCCCTTGTCCTGTCACTACATGCCCTTGTAAATAGTCCCTCTCCATTTTTCTTGTAGGCAAGGCTGCAGTTAAGTCACCCTGGAGCCTTCTCTTCTCCAGGCTGAATAATCCCAATTCTCTCAGCCTTTCCTGGTAGGAGAGGAGCTCTATCCCTCTTGGTGGCCCTTCTCTGGACTTACTCCATGGCTTGGCCTTTCCACACAGCATGGTCTTCCTGTTTTTTTATGGTCACAGCATGCCCCCTTTTTTTACAGGAATCTTCTTTCTCCCTCTCATCATTCCAGGTGCCAGTGGTTTGGTTTTAGGGCCTCAGGGACTCTTTTCTATTGTAATAAAATTGTTAAGAGACCCCTCATAATCTCGTAAACCTGAAAGGACTTGGCCATCTCCTAGCCTAAGGTGTTTGGATGCCTCTCCCTTCCTGTTATCCTAGGTCCTCAGGGCTCAGGAGAGGGCTCATGCATAGAAATCCTGGATGCAAAAGGGGGCCTATCCCTGAAACTCTTTTTTGCATTTTGCAAAAGGAAGCCAAAATGCCTAAATCAGGGCCATGGATCCAGCTTCAAGATGACAAATTAACCTTTTGATACTTGGAAGTGTGTTGCTATAGGATGTTGCAGAACTGCATATATCTGAATTGGTTAATGGGCTGTCTTGGAGAATAGATGTATGAGTGCCTATTAAATACAATGATCCTTCACTTAGGCCAGGGAATCCCACAGCTGCCAAGACTCAGTTGTGGGAGGGGGTTTGAGGATGAGGATGCTCTGTTTCCTATACTGATTCCTGAGGCACCAATTTTTAACCACTTTCCAGCACAGGGCATCAGACTAGATGGGTTTAGTTGAGATCCTGGTTAGCTGTTCACACATAGTTTAGACTAAGATACATCTTGATTTAAGATACTCAAGATGCCAGAATATATTAAAATGAAGCTATAGTAATATATGTCTAAAAGGAGAATAGGAAGCACTGAGGATATTATATTTTTGTCATAAATACTATCCTGGAGCAAAGGGCACAATTAATAACGATTTTTTAGATAACAAAATTTCTTCAGGACTTAATATAATCTTTTCTGTCTTCGTGAACTGTATATTAAAAAGCTTAGATTAGTTGTATCAGAAATCTACAATAATGTTCACTAAGATTAAACATATGCATGTTTAACATATACATGTGTGTGTGTGTATTTCTGCACATTTTAAATAAAATATTAAGCCATGTACTGTGGATATTAAGGATTTACAAAATTTACCCCCCCAAAAAATACTCTTTAAAGGATGGCTTTAAATTTTTTTTTACAATATTAGGAATTCTGCAAGTACTCTGAGCCATGTTTTTCCCATGAATCTTCCTAGAGCTAGTGGATTTTTGTTTCCTCTGATCTTTTGTGTGGAAAAACCAATAAAGTAAATTTACCCTCACAGCCCTCCAAAAACAGTTAGTTTCTTGACATTTTAATGGTTCTGGTTCACACCAGATTACTGTTGTTATAATGTCAGAGTCATTCAAAAAATGAGGGCATTCCCTGTAGCCATGCATCTCATTGCTCTCAAATGATGGACCGCTGTTTTTTAAATAAATATGTTGTAGCTATAGTGATCAGGGAGTGTTCTTTTGCTGGTTCACCTCTTGAGTCCCAGACTGCTAGATTTGTTCAAGCTAGTAACAGAAATAGGGAAAAAAAAATCCCCAGATTCACAAAAATATGTGTTTCACCTTTCGAAAATCTATGTAGTGGTGAGTCGTCCCCAGGAAGATTTCTAAAAAACCACTTTTGGCAGGGCAGACACAGACACACAGAATTCAGGAGACATCTAATAACCCTTTAGCTGTCTAAAACAAAAGGTTACATACAGTTAAGTAAGTCTTCACCATATGGCTGAGAGCACCTCTCTTCCAGCTCCCAAATAAATATTTCCCTCTGCCTTTTCAGCAAGCAGCAGGGAAGAGGTCCAAGTGCATGGGTAGGCATATGGTGGTCATCCTAGAGGAGAATGGCACAAAAATAGGGAGAATTTGGGGGTCCTGATATCAAAGAGTAGCACTGTGAATGAGGCATACAGCTGACCAAAACTGAAGTATATGTTTTTATATAAATAAATAAACAAAAGACATATCTATAAAATTCAAATTTATTCTCCTGTGTCTTTCTTGGACTAGCTCTAAACCAGGATTTTCAATAGAGAGGTTTCTAATCTCTGTAGGGGGTGTGCAAAGGTGTCCCCAAATTACAAGGCAGTGTCCTGAAGAGATCCACTAATAGCATGTCATTATGTGGTCAAGCCCAAAACTGTCCTTCAAAGCAGGCCTCAACAGAATTCTTTCTGGAAAGCCTCCATCTTACCTATGGAAGGGGCTGCCAATTATAACAAGATTATTTATTCCTCGGAATGTCTTATCCTCCACCTTGGGTTTTGTGGGTTCAAAAAAGCATGCAGTTGCTTCCAAGAGCTCTTGACTCAAGCAGATCACCATACCTGCTCCCTCATTTCCTAGGAAAGATCTGAGGTAATAAAGGTGCTTTGACTTGGACCAGAACATCCCTCTGCTGAAAACCTGGTGTCCCTTGTACATCTCTGCCAGCATCTGCATCAGTATTGATTTCTCAGTTAGGTGCAGAGGAGCAGAAGAACAGCAGAGCATATCATCTCTGCATGTCAGCTTCCACAAGTATAATCAGAAAGGTTTTTCTCTTCAGTTCAGAGGTGATGAGCACTCTGAAAATGCCACAGGTGAGAATGCATCCTCTTGCCCCTTCCTCTGTTTGGACACTTCTGAGGGAGCAAGGCTTGCTCTCTGTTGCTCACTGGAGCAGAGCACAAAGGCTGGTGGCAGTTTGCCAGTTGTTCTGCATCCCTACCACAATATCATTTGTACGCTGCACCCCATGCCTTGAGCGATCCTTCCGGTTGGAAGCATTCCTGATTCAAACAGGCCAGCACCTCAGTGTGAGTAACGATGTGTGCACTCGAATGGGTACCTGCAAATTAACGGTGTCCAGACCTTCCACAGGCTCCTGAAGCATCTCCCATGAAAAATGCCTTGCTTCTTGGGGACCGAGAGCAGCTTCAGGTGTGTTAGCACAGATCTGGAAGACTTTGCCTGTGGTCATCACCTTGAGACCTCGGAAACCCTTTTCTTTGTTTTGACCATCTTTTCATGTCCTCAAGTTCTCCATGAATCTTAGTTTTGGATGGTTACAGCCTGTTTTCCTAAATGTTATGTGGTCAAAGCATTTGCTTGGAAACAGTATTTAAGCAGTACATTACATTCTGCACCAGGGAGCTCAAGGCTCTTGGAAGTGATTTAGCTTCTGTTATTACTTCTGAAGACATAAACAATAATAAATAAAACCATAGCTATCAGAGTGAAATCAAGAGACAATGAAAAGCATTCAGAAATTTATATATAGTACATTTCAAATGTTTTTTCAGGAGGTATAAAAAGAAAATCTAGTGTCAGATGTAGTTCTGCTGCTGTTTTTTTGAGAGAACAAGAGCATGTATGTGTGCATGATGAAGAGGGAGTTGGGAAGAAGGGGAAAATATTTCTGGCAGTCACATTCTCAGCTCAGGAGCAAGAAAGCTCCCATCTAAAAAAAAAATTTCTTTTCAAAATTTCAAAACTTCAGGCATAATGAATATTTACCAAAAAATGCAGATTTTAAAAAATTTATTTAATGACTTGGATGTGACACCAATCCTAAGAAAAAACAGTATGCATACAGATAAGACTATCAAAGGTGTTTATACATTTTTTAAATGCCAGGTGTAACTGAAAATTGCTAGCTTTGCACTGACTGACTTTGAAACTTTCAGTAACTTTCTTCCAATATAATCCCTTTGATAGATAACATAATAGGTGAGTTCTGTGCTATGTTCTTAATAGGCTTCTGGAACAGAATTTTAAGCTTACATTTTTATAATATTTTGGGTTTATTTTTTAGTTTATTTTATTTTTTATTATTTGTTTACCTTATACTTGCTTTTACTAAAGTCTATACCCAGAGCTGTCAAGTGAATTGATTGCATAAGACAAGTTTTTACACAAACCACCATCTCAATTTTCTTCCAATATTATTATTGTATTTCTCAGTTTCTTTCCTCTTCTTTGGGTAAGAGTTAGGTACAGTATTAGATAGACCAAAGAATTAAAACCAGCAAAATATGCAACTAAATGCTCCACAAAAGGTATTTCACAAGTAAATCCTTTTATGCTAAGATAAAGTGTCCATATTCGAAAAATTAAAATTGAAAAAAATTTATATTTTAGAATTCACCAGCTGTTCAAACCGAGAGCTCTCTACAGGAAAATTAAAGAATAATAATAAAATAATACAACGGAGTATTATAGACAAAATAATCTAGAATAAGATCAGCCTTACACCTTTAAGCAAAGAAGTTGCATCTTGTTTTATATACTTTAATTTTAATGTTTTCATGCTATTTTTCTTTACCTTAACAGCATTACCTAAAAATGCTATTTTGAATTATTTTCTCTGGCTTTAAACTTGAATAGGTGAAGTTTTTCTTCCACTGACAGATCATGAAACTTAAACTTTTTTGCTGTTGGCTTATGATCCGCTCATTTTCCTCACATATCCATGCTGAAACCACTATAGGTTGACCTCATAAAACCAGGAACATAGGCAGTTCCTAGTTTTGGCTCAAAAGCACGGAAGTTTACATCAGAAAAAGTTCAAAGCATTAAGAACGACACTTCTAATGTGTTTCTTTCTTTTTTCCCCCTTTTTTTTTAGTAATGCTCTCTTAACTCTCATTCAGGTTAAGAAAAGAGAGGCTTTTATATGAATTTTCGTAATGCACTGTAGGCTCCAGATAAGTAAGGATTTTATTGTAGTCTTATATAAGGTGTCTCCCTAGGAAAAAAAAAAAAAAAGGAGTAGAAAGAACACATGGGATTTTCAAGCCTTGCAGAAATACTTGGGTTTTAAAAGTTCAGTGATGCAAGCTAAGCAACTTTCTGACATCCTAGGCAAGTGGTTTATGGACAGTTGGGGAAGAAACTCTTAAGGCAAGACACATAACACCTGGGCCTGTAATTGTTTTTGTCTACAGAAATCCTGCTTGTTTGTGCTGAATTGTTTAGTCAGTAGAATTTATTTTACTGTGTCTTAAAATCATTATATTTTTTACTTTCAGTTTAATTCTTTTCAATATTTAAAAAACCCTTGTACTTCATAGCTTTTGCCAGTGTTTACAATCAAAAAAGTTACTATTTTGAATTTAAATGTATTTGATTATCTAACATAGGAAATAGCTGACAACAGAGATGTTCATCATGTGCAGTAGAACACTTGAAGTCAAGTTTTTCTTATATCATGGCAGGTGAATAATTTTAGGTAAAATTCAGTAGGGCCAGCTGAGGTGAAATATATTCTTGTGCATCTCTCAGAAATAACAAATTGTAATAAAATGCTTCTTATGAAATAACATTGGTCCTTGGACAGAAAAGGAGGGCTTGGACAGAAGATAAAGAATTTCAAAAAGCTGAAAACAAAGAGACCTCCACTCTTGAAGATACCCAGTTTCAGTAACTGACTTTTCAAACCATGAGTAAGTGGAAATCACTAGAGTTAGTGGGGCCCTGGTCGCAGTCTCAGCTGCGAAGACCCAGCTAATTTTCCAGCTAATTGGAGCTACCAGTACCATGCAGATCCGCTGTACTAATGATTCTGTTATTTTGATTTCAGAGTATTCTGAGTCCTGCAGAGAAAATAAGAGCTCAAATACTGTCATCAAATCAGGATGAAAATTTCTATCAGCCTTAGTACGAAGAGAATTACTAAAGAGAGAAACTCAGCTAGCTTTGTGTTGCAAGTTATTTTCACAGTAGAAGATAGGTCGTTCGCATCTAAAGCTATAGTTTTTTCACCAGTACTTGTTATCTAAATCAGCAAAGTCTTATTAGAAGGCAGAGATCTGATATAAAACGTACTAAGGTTACTGTGCTTGTCCCCACTAATTTCAATTGGCTGCAAAAAAGAATTTAACTTAGAAAGTATTTGGCTGAATTTGTAATTTGAAAGGGACAGATCATTAATCTTGGGATCTCTGAGTCACATAGGATACCTTAAGGTCAGATTTCATTCCTAAAGGTCCTAGTTTGAAATTGTAGTCTACAGCCTTTTTTTTGGTAAATTGTCTTTACAAAGAGTTTTTATGCCTCTTGTTCATTTGTTGTATCAGAAGTGACATAGAATTTGCTTAATCTCATTACTGAAGCTTGTGCTGTCTTAATAACCTTTCTCCCAGTTCTTCCTCAGTCTTTTCCTTACAGGACAGAAAACAAATTTGCAAAGACTATGCCTCATTAATCAGATTGATTCTATGTTATTAATGACCGTTAATCGCAAAGCAAGAATAAAGAAATATATTTCCTCAACCATTTTGCTTCCTTTCAGAGACCTTTTGAAAGTTAAGTAATTTCTAACATAAATGTGTTCAAGCTTATAAGAAATATAATTTAATTCTAATTTAATATGATTTGAGATCAAAGTTCCTATAAGACAATAACATGATTTTGCTATGGTAAATGGCTTGTGTTTTTGTTACATTCATATTCCATTTATTTTCTTCTGATTTTAATATGGCACAAGCTAGCTGATTTTTCATTGAAACACAAATTGCTATTCCAGTCAGAGAGCCCACTTGCCCTATGTATGAAAAAATTAAAACCTTTTAAATATTTTGTGGAAATAGGCATCTTCCTTTCCCCAGCACTTCCTGAAAGCAATAGCAAAAAATCTTTACTTCATAGCAATGTTTCATATGGCATTAATAGAAATCTGCTAAAGAAATAAGGACATGTAATTTTGATAATGTTAAAACTGGCAAGTAAGAGCACCACCAAATTCAGATATTATTGCTAAAGAAGGGGAGAACAATAACTTCCACACAGATATCTTAGATATCTGCCTATCTGCTAGAGTCCCCATGGTAATTAAAACTCAAGAAGACTCACTGTTACAGTACTTGCTAACTTCAGTGTGTCAGGATGCACTCATAGGAAATTCTTAATCCTCCTTGAAGAAATGGAGCACACAATTTGCATTAGTAGGCTCTTTTTACTCCTTCATTCATACGTCCACAGCCTAACTTTTAGTCAAAGATTAGAACTTTATCATCAGGAATATTAGTGGGAATGGTCCCCAGTCCTTATCAGAGCTTTTTGGTGGCATACTTTTCAATCTTTCCTCATATAGGAATAAGCAACAAAAAGCAGAGAGCTTCTGCCTGCAGGTTACTGCTGTTAATGGAAAAGGTATTACTTAATGCTATGAAGTATGCAAGTTTTTTAATGTGATGGACGGCAAAGAAGTGGATTTTTAATGAAAGAGAAGTAGTTTTCTGAAAAGTAAAATAAAAAATGCTATAGGCTTTTGCATCAACAAATATGAAAAATCATGCATGGATTTAAAAAAGAAGTCTGCCTTTTCATTTAAAATCATAGGAAAGAAAGCTGACAGGACATATGAGGTGGGAGTAAAAGAGTTATTGACTGTGAGATGCAGATCACAGAAGGAGAGAGATAAAATAAAAAATAAGTGGAGATTTTCCTCTGATAGATTGGCTACTTGCCTATATTCTATATATGAATAAATAAATAGTATGTGAAAAGAAGTATTAGTCTGAATTGCATGTCCCTGTTAGAGCGATATGTTATCTTTTGCTTAAAAATATGGCTTACTCCTCAGGATATATTTTTAGGATTATTCAGCCAAAGTTTAGTTAAAGCATGATGACAACTGCAAAGAGAGAAAAATAGGAACAGAGAATTATAATTAAAACACTTTGAAAAAGGGCAAAGTTCCAAATAAATAATGATAGCCTTAGAGGAGCTGGATGGCAAATGGAGTGTGTGTGGTGTTTATTTAGCAGACCATATCTGTTGTAAGGACTGATGTGAGCACCGGACAGGAGGGAACTCCAATATGTTGGTGTCAGACAGAGAAGACACTGCAGGCAACAGGAACTGAATTTAATTGCATTGAGGTAACTGAGATCACACTGATCAACAGCATGTGACAGGAGAGTGGAAAGCAGCTCCATAGAGGATGATATCTGCATGTCTTTGCACTCTAAAGGGTGAGTCCTGTATTTTTCCATGTATTCAGATCCCAGTCTAAACTAAGGAGAAGTCAATGTGAAAGTAGAGACCACAAGTGGCACGAACAATTGCTTATAGAGAAAATGATATATATTTGTGTTAAAACAGTCCCCAGGATATATCCTTTCTGGGCACCATGAAAGAAAACATCTGTTGCAGAGAGCGCAAAGGCTCTGCATTCAGATGGTGTTCAATCTTTTATGCGCAATTTGGTCTTTTATGAATATTACGGGACATTTTTAGTGGTACCTCACATAAACTGTGTCTCCCTTGTGGAATCTCACATTGGGGTAGGTTATTGGAAGCCAACAGCCATTTCAGTGGTAATTTCAGCTGGGACAGAGTAATGGCACCACATTATGAACCAATAACGGGATGCTAATGTTTGTAGTATGCTCTGGCAGTGCATAATAATGAAGGGGAAGTAAAAGTTTAGAATCAACCCTTAATTAGGCAGATGACTTGAAACTTGCCCAGAACTTCAGCACTGACTCAGAGTGTCTGCAGCATTTCTGCCCTGGAATGCCCAGGTCCCTACCAAGGAGTATTGCAGGACCTGTTTGCTTTAGCTTTTACTGAATAAAGCTACCTGAGCCTCTGAGCAGCTTTTTCAATCCCTTGGATTTGCATACAGTTTTATTCCTGTAGTGCCAGTGATCTTATGCCATTTGGCAGCATTCACTGCTGTGGTGAACACATGTCAAGATTTCAGCAGAGTGAGAATGGCAGTGAAAAAGAAAAATGCTGGCATTTTGGGAGCAGTCAGCTTACTTTCAATCAGTGTGAGGAAACACAGTGTTTCAGACACTAACAAAAATTATTTCAGCATATCCTCTAAAGTTTCAGATATCCTCTAAAGTTTCAGGTAGAAAAGGTTGAGAACCTACCCAGAATAGTTCATGAATGGCTACAGGACACCTTGTGTGGGTGGGCAGTGTTTAAATCAACCTCTTGCATTATATCCAACGTGAATTGCAGCCACGGGGATGCTGTGGATGCAGCTCTTTTTGCCTCTTGTAAAGCCTGAATATTGTGCTTTAGCCATATGTGGGTGAGGGACTGAAAAAAATAAGCAAACATATGGAATGATTAAGCCTGCCGCAATGCTTACACACTGGCCCAAATTTCCTTCTGCTGCCCAGTGGCATCCATAAGAGTTTATAGTTGTAAATGGGGAGTGAAGTTGGGCTCCTCAAAGCTGAGCTGCAGAATATAGTTTTTTTCTGTTTGTGGTTCTGTTTTAATAAGCTGTTTAATTTAGGAATTTTTTTTTTGTTTTAAGAACCTTGTACAAGACTTCTGTGTGTGCTCTCAGGTCCAGTTATACCAGCTTCATAGTCCATTAGGCTGAATGTCCCTGCTTTTATAGATGTGGTGTAAGGTTAGGGAACTCTGCTAAGTATCTAGAAAACGTATTAAAATCTGAAGATCAGAAACACTCTACATAGAGCATGTTCATCAGTCCATGTCTTTAAACACCTGTGACAGCTGACTGACTGCTTGCTAGGCCAGCATGCACAGCACAAAAGAGACAGGAGTTGAGTGAGGCAGGAATGCAGAGCAGCAGAAAGAAAGTTGCCCATTTGGCATCTCCTGATTTATATGCTTATATTGGGAACTCCTTCATTCAAAATGTTATTTGAAGCTCCACTTCTGAAGCCTCCAGGTCTTCCTAGAAATGAATGGAAACAGATTTAAAATGGTAATCTTCATTGGCTAGGAATTATTAAATAAATTATTTGTATTTTCCATAGATAGGCATATTCTTTCTCTCAGAATACACAACTATTATCAATCCTTCCACAGTTTGTTATGTACTGCCTGCTCACAGGTCAGGTCAACAAATTCAACTTTTTAAATGTCTGATCATGATTTTAGGTCATTTAATTTAGGGCAATTAGGAAGTTGCTAGAAATTTCAGCACATTCCAGGTCAATTCATTAAGTTTTATAATTCTTCTGAAGTTTAAATTTAACACTTTTCTGCTGAATTACAACTCTAATTAATTATCTTCTATGCTACTCATCAAAAGGACTCCTCTTCTCCTATCTTAACCTGCTAATAAATGTCAGTGTTTATGAAGAGAAAGGTGCCAGATTCTCATTTGCACTAAGGCTCTTCACAAGGAATGACAGTAAAAGAGGCCTAATAGGGGTGTAAGATGCTTTTTCTCCAGTTTTAAAAACCACTCTCTACTGATAGAATGGACAGCTGTTCTGGCAGTGTCTATATGAGCAAAGATCTAAGATTTTGTGAGTAGAAAAGCAAATGGACAGTGAATGACAAATGCTAGTTCTAGGATCATTGCCTCATTACATATATATACACTATCTTTTGTTTGCTAAACTGTTCATTTGTTACAATAGAAATAAGTTTTTTCTCCATAACCCTAGGGACATGCCTAATGCTCTCCCTGTTGATTAGACTTTTTAAGGCCTGTATTTTTTCTTCTACCAGCTCCATTGCTTTTAAAAGTTAGTCTTAGCAGTTACATAAATTGAAGGGGAGGGGGGCAGAGAGGCAGTTATTTTTTTTGTTTCTCTGACAAACAGGTATTTCCAGAAGCATGCCGACATTTCATCATCCTCTGGACTACTGTATTCTGGAAGAAGGGCTATATTTTGTGGGTGATTGCTTCCAATACACAGAATTAGAGTTTCATTGCTGTCCTGTATTAGTCTAACCTTTTTGTCCCAAACGAAATTATTATGGGCTATTTCAAATGAAAGGAAGTGGAAATGAGCAGTAAGCAGAACCGTCCAAGGCAGGTATTTGCATAGCTTCTGTTCCTTGACCTGAAAAATACAGAAAACTTAAACAGGAAAGGGATTACTTTTAATCAACAACAACTGTAATGACAGAGACATCATTGCAGTTCCCTACATTTTTGTGAACATTCCTTTAATATTTTTTTTACTACTTTAGTATTCCAATCTTATTTTTCTTCCTAAGAATATATCTAGTTGAACAGCTTCTGAATGCATATCCATTGTCAGGAACCATGGTGGCTCCCTTGGAACAGCAATGCAGGAATGGGCAGCCTGGACTTGTCCCAGCATCTCAGCCAGGAAGCAGAGCCATCAGGACACAGGGACAGCCCCGGCCCTGAGCAGTGAGCACCTCCCTGGGTACGGAGATGGACAGAGGCCAGGACATCAGCCCACAGAGCAGGATTTACAAAGGGGCAGACTGGCAGCTTTGCTTACAATCCAGGCATCCTAAACTTCTGTTAAACTGTAACTGTAACCTGCTGCCTAAACCTTCAGGTATCCGTCCATCCATCATCACCTACCTACCCAAATGCTGCAACCTGAGTACACATCAAAGTTACACCCCAGGTCCTATAGACAGGAACAGTCCCCAGCTCATCCAGAACATCTGGACAGTCACATCTGTCACGTCCTGGAACTGTTTTGCTGCTCTGGGTTTCCCTGAAAGCCTAATTATTTTATTTTTCTTTTTAACGAGGTGAGTGACACAGCTATTGTGCTGCCACGGATGGCTCAGTTAGAGATGCTAGAGCTGAGCAGCCATTCTCCATCATGAATCTGTGTCCTATTGCAATGCAATTGGTCAAAAGGCAGCAGGTGAAGAAAGCACTGCCTCTGGGTGTTATGATCCAATTATTACTATTATTAAGGTTCTTTAGAAATTCCTCTGCCCAAATTAAGGTGCAAACAAGACCATATGCCAGTGACAATAAGATGGGTTTTATTGATGGTAAATATGAGAGAGAGAGAGA
>VXAZ01008601.1:479525-683425 GCA_013399875.1 Gymnorhina tibicen
GTAATCGGAGGATGGGTGTTTATTGCCTCTCACCAGAGGTTACACCATGCACCCAAAACCTCCTCCTCCCCCCCTCGGTTGGGGGGAGTCTGGGTAAACCTGGCTTCTGTGAGCTGTGCTCTCTCCCCCCACCCCAAATTCAGCTGGAGGCTTTGGTCTATTGTGGATGCATACCTTTCCCTCAGCCTGAGGTGATTGAACAATGGGTTTCCTTTAATCTAATCAGCAGCTCCAGTTAGGGTCCAAAGTTCTTCAGGGAGGTTTCTGTGGTTGTAGCTTATTTAAAACTTTGTATCAGTGTTTGAGGCATAAACTATTTTCAGTCTCTGACACTGGGAAAGGAGGGGAAACGCAAGGTCTGTGCTGAGAAGCAGTTACCAGTTCTGTGAAAGGGTGGATTAATAAGAGAGAAGGTTTTCTGGACCAGACAAAGGTACAGAACTCAGAAATACTTCTGTTCCTTTCCCTACTATTCAACTTAATTTCCTTTGGAAGGCATATTTCTATCCTCCACAGCTTGTAAGGGAAGAAATCACTGTTTCCCATTCCACTCTCATCATCGCCTTACTGAGCAGCCACTGCTTATTTTCATGGCCTTGACTCCAGTCTCAAGCTCTTTCTCACAACCTCTCACAAATGGCTCAGAGGTGCTCCTGGCTTCCCAAACTGAATATGCTGATGATCCCCACCTCAGCCTAGGAAAACCATTGTCTCTGAGAACATTGTGCCTGCTTCTTCTCCCTCCAGGATCCTCCTCAGCCACTGTGTCATGCAGGCATTTTGGCGGGCAGGGAGAGCCCAGACCCAGCTGGGGTAGGGGCTGTAAGCCCTCTCATCCTGCAGCTCTGTTCCCTGAAAGTTCAGGAAAAGCCGAGATCAGTTTACTGCCATCATCACCTGGGGTCTGCTTGGCAAGGGGCAGCACATCTGCAGGTGCCTGTGTCTGCATGGATTTTGTTTAAGGCTCCTCCTCTGGGGCAGCACCTCGCAGCTGGCTGCATCTTGGGGGTTCACTGCATGGTTGACATAAGTTGTTGTGTGATCTTCCGCTGCCCTCTCCACACTTCCCACTAGTTCTGTCTTATTTTTATTCAAGGAGAGACAAAGTTGGCTTCCAGCCCAGATTTGCAGCTGGTGTCTCTAGAAGAAAGCTTACAGAGGGAAAAAAACCCACAAACCAGTAAACAAATAACCCAAATTCCATGCTGAATCTGCAGACTATGCAGTTGGCTTCATTCAGCCTTATAAGACATTGGAGACTGAGAGGAGGTAAAGGCTGTAAGTACTTTCTCCTATGATGGGGAGAGCAGCAGTAGTTGCTCTCTCTCCTCCAGTGGTGTCCAATAAACTGAGAAACCCAGGTGGGAGCAATGCTTTTAGCAATGCTGTGCAGAACAGGAGTTAGAGCTTGACAAAGGAGAAAGAAAACAGGAATTTGCTGTGATGGCTTAGAGAAAATACACTCTGCCACTGACAGAAAATATCCCTACAGCCAGAAATGGTTCTCTCTTTCAAAAAACTTTCCAAAAAAGTAGCTTGTTTTCCCACCTGAATTGCATACTGAACAGCACAGCACAGAAAGTACAGATAGGGGTATTCCCCAAAGAGGAGAATGCACCTTTTCTACCATGCAGAATTGCCCTTGGGTAATGCAAGTGGACTTGCAATATTAAGTGTTGAAACAATTCATGGCAGTGACGGGTCAGCAAATTGCTTCAGACAAGTGCCTTCTACAGAGTCTGGGCAGCCCCTTTTCAGGTTTGCCTTTGAGAAATTTTGGGTGGAATATCTGCTGCAAAGAGCAGAAAAGTGCACCTCCAGCCACCCACCCCAGTCCTTCTGCCTGGTGGATGGACTTAGAGAATTCAGCTGTGTGGCATTAATATGAAGAGACTCTGCATTGAGCCTCCGGAAGGGTCTGGGTCTCCATTCTTTCAGGTAGCTGAGCTTTTGTGTTCCTTTTTAAAATTGTTTAATCAGTCTTTTTGAGGAACATGGTGCTCCCCCATCTGCCCCTCTTCCATGAGGTAAGATTCCCTGGCTACCAGCTCTGAATAGAATATTGCTCTGCACTGCTAGCACTTGAACAGATGGTAAACTTAAGGATTCAATTTTAAGGCATTAATCCTGCAATGGGATACCCATGGACAAGAACCCCATTCATATGAACAGACCTTTGACAAAGCATAGGACCTTACTTAAACATTAGGCTGCAGGGCCAAGGCCTGTGGGGAAACACCCTCAGCCATTCAGGAGCTTTCCTGCTTAGTGGCACATGATAAAAATTCTTAGTTATCACACACCAACCAGAATCTTCAGTAGGGGGATAGGTCATACGTGAGCACTTTTTTTTTCTATTTTGCATTCTCATGATATGATTTCTAAGTTAGTTGATCACACAGTTGATGAGCAAACAACAGAGCAAAGTAATTTGATAAGTCTTACAAATATGAAGGTGTCAAAAAGGAAGATGGGTAATTAGGAAGATTTGGTGCAGAAAAAGCATGCTCTAGACATGACTTAATTTAATTCACAGGAGGTTTCATTGATGTAAACACAAAAGAATATGAAGAGATTGTGATTATACCCCACACTGTAATAAAATTTAAAAAGAACCATTGTAAGGAATACTAATAGGAATTACAATCTCTTTACATTTACGTTATTTCATTTCAATGGTCCCAGTTCTTCTTTTGCCATTTTCAATTGTCTTGGGGCAGGAGACAAGTCCTTATGCTTAACTGTACAGCATTAAACATGCAGCTCATGCAAAATAAATATAAAAGTGAATCATGACAGGCATTCTGGGATATTAAGTAAATCAGCACACACCTACTGCATAAATAGTCATTCTTATTGAATGAATATTCTCAGTGGGTGACTGAGGAACCTGAAGAAAATGACACATCTTCAGACCTGTGAGAAAGCATCAACCAGATAATCGTGTAAGCATGTGACAGCTTAAGACCCTTGTATCTTACCAGCTGAAAAGAATCCTTTGATCATTTAATGGTTACAGTAAATACAAGAGATGATAATTCTGGACATGGGTCCCGCATAATATTGTAGTTTTGCTGAAATTTCCTGCAGTTAAGATCATGATGGGATGTAGCACACATCCAAGAAACATATTTGTGGCAATAATATATTGCACTTGCACCATTGTTAAGGCATGATCTATGAACTTACATCTATGCTTCCTAAGGTGGGGCATTGGTGCAGTTCTGGAGATGAGGCCCTTGATGGCTGCTATGAATTCAAGCAGGATCTCAGCTCCTGAGCACCAGCTGGGAAATATTCAGTGATCTGGGAGCCTCAGTCCACAGGATGTCCATCAGCAGATCATCAAGGTAATCATGTGGGAATGATGCATTTAAAGCACATTGCTCCCCAGGTACTTGAAGATAGGAGGAAATCACTCAAATCACTTTCAAAGCTATGGAGAATGTTTTTTTGTCCTGTTCTTGACTTAATTTCCCTCTCTTTCCCCCATGACAGTTTCACTGTGTGCGAAGATTTACAGAGGGACACAGAAGACTTTGGAAAACTTCTGTAGCTTTTCAGAAACACTGATGTACAGCTAATTTATTGAAAGCTTGTATGTGTAAGAGTTCTTCTCATTTCTGTATCTGACAAAGCAGCGTCATTACTTGCCTCCTGCTGAGATGCCTGTCACAGATTGGCTCAGACAATTGCTGTTTACCACTGTTTGGGAATAAGACAGACTCACAATGAGTATTAAAACATAGCTCTTTTCAGGCAAACTTGATTGATTATTCCTTTCAAACGCACTACAGAATTAGTGGATGAAAGGAATGGGACAGCATAATAATTCCTGATTTCAATGTCAAGAAACATTACTTGTAAAATTAATTCAAATTGATTTGGAGTGGAAGTAGGAAGCTATGGTTAAAGATGATGATAAGTCTTATTGAGATGAGGGGAAGGGCATAGTGATCACTGCAGAGATAACATGAGTTTTTCAGAAACAGTAAAGAAAAAAAGGGTTACATTCCCACATCTTAGTGCCACAGGGAATTTGGGATCTCTGTGTGTCTTTGAAGACATCTTTTGTATGTTTTGTTTGCCATCTTCTCAAAGTTTAAGTAAGTGGAATGTTCATGGAAATCGATTAAAAAAAAAAGAGACAGATTCGAAAGTAATTAAAAATATAGGGAAAAGTAAAATATTTTATGAACATTTGAAGAAAGCAGCCCGGTTAGAAACAATGGAAAATCTGGGCTATATATTTCCAGGAGAAAACAATAGGGAAAAAAAAAAGAAAGAAAAAAAGTGACATAATTTGCAATATAAAAACAATTAATAATTAATTCTACAAATGGAAACATCCCATCACAGTGCAGGAAGGGAATCTTTTTTTCCTACCTCTGTCCTTCCGTTACTGACCAAAACTAGAATACGTGCATCCTCTCTCCCAAAACACTATTCAACAGTTGGAAGAAATTCAAGAAGAGTCATGAGACGTATTTGAAACAACAGTCCTTAAATTTCCAGGGAAGCTTCAGGTAATTGTTCACATAAATTTAGTGACTGTAGTAACAAAAATAGAAGTCAAGCCTACTTTTTCATCAGAGACCAAGAAGGTGCTCTTTAATTTTTCTACAAGGACATTCAGGACTAGCATCATAAAACCTGTGAAAGTGCAACTTTTTTCCTGAAGACTGGTCTTAGTTCTGCAAGATGGTGAAAGCAAGCTTGCCCTTGGCAAAGGATACACAAGGGCTCCTCATCCCTCCCTGTCCAGAGATGGAAGCATCACATGACATGTCCTGGAGAGGCTGGGGCTTTCAATCCTTTGGGATGCCTCCAAATCCACAGTGGCATGGAGGACTACTTCTAACCCTGTCTTGTTTAAGCTCATTTCTCGACTGTATGGCAGGTGTTCAATCACTCAGCAGTCACCTAAACTGCTCATGTCAGAAGCTTACTAATGTAATTTAAATCAGGAGTACGTATAAATCAGAGCAATTCAGGGCCACAGTGTCAGTGACTATTCTGTGCTGCATTGAATCAAAGGCTACCTTCCACAGAAAAATGACACCATATGAAATACACAATTCACCTAAATAGGAAGAGAAACAGGGAAAAAAGCTTTTAAGGGTCATTGATTGATAGTTTTCACAATTCTTCCTAGGCCAAACTAGCAATCCAGTAGGGATGAAAAATGTTTTATCAGGTGTTGCCTGCTGTCAAAACTTTACATTTACTATGTACAGTACATATTTATGAAGAAAACAATATAACAGGAGGAATCTAAGTTTGGAGCACATTTTCGACTGATCGGTATTAAATTAATGAATTGCATGCATGTTAAGCAGATAACAGGTAAAGTGATATTATTTCAGAATTAAATGTTGCTTTGGAATATGGAAAGATTATTTATTGCCTATTTATGATTTCCATTCCTTTTATGTAAATTTAATTCTTGTTACTGGTACTCATCTGTTCTGGGGTGACTTCTTGCTAAAAATTACCCTGCACTGTAATTGAAATACTTAACATGCTTAACGCTAGAACTTTATCTAATATGTCTATGAAGGACTATATGAACTAGGGTCTTAGAACTAATTCCATCAAGCAACTTCTACATTTCTGTTTTATAAAGGAAATATAAAGTATATAAAGAAGCATAAAGTAGCAATAACATTGTGAAAAAACCAGAGAAATTTTAAAAGGCAATACAACATAGAGACGTGGATATTCCCACTATATCCATCTGGTCTATTATTGTTTTTCATAATTCCTTTTCCTTATTATCTGAGGAGAAGAGATGGCCCAGTAGGAAGAGGAAGAGTTCTTAGGGGAGGAGAAAATTCTCAAATACTTCTTCTGTTATATTCATCACTAACTGTACTGAGTCCATTTGTGCCTTTCCCCAATGTGCCTTACACGATCTAATGCCTGCAGCTGAGGATTGCCAGGGCACCAGGCTCCAAACAGATGGGAACACAGTCGGTGCTGAGTTTCTCTTCTGGGCACCATTTTTACTCTGTTTCCTCAGCATCCCATTTCATGCTGTCACAAGGCCAATTTCAAAGAAGGAAGAGTGTGCTAAAGCAGGAGAGATTGCCATCTTCTGCTATGGTTCTACACTTAAGAATGCTGGGATTTGGTCCCACTGAATGGCTGTTTTCTGTGCAAACAGTAATGATCCAGCAGAACAAAACAAGAACCCCAGTTCAGATAGTGATGCAAGGTGTTCTGGTATGAAGGCAAGTACCCACTACAGCAGCCTGCAACAAGTTGTATATCCCCATGAAAGGAGGAGCTCTCACAGCTCTTACCTGCACCTCGTGCAGCCCAGCACCACCCTCTCTGACCTGGGGTGTGCGATTTAGCTGCAGTACCAACACACAGCAGGTGTAGGTGGCCAACAGGATGCTGGCAGCATCAGTGGTTCATTCATCAGTGAATAATGTCTTTGTGGCTTGTTTCACTGGAGGACTGGTCTTTGCTAAACGGATGTGACCCCTGACAGTCTGAAACAGAGTACACGCTGTAGGGCAATGTGACTTTGCCTTCCAGCTTGTGCTGTATGGCATCTTCTTGCCAGCAGTGCTGAAGTTATTCAAGCCAGTAACACTGCCAGTGTGTCCAGCTTCCCCCATCACTTTCCAGTGTGACTACTAGTCTCTTCTGAATTTGAATATATGTCTTCAGACAAGGAAAGGATAAGGTCCTAAATAAAAAAGACTGTATGGATGTCCATCATAACAATGAAAAAGAGAGGGGCCGAGTGGAAAATATGGAACAGGCTGAAAACCTCTTCTAGATAACAGATCCTGAAAAAGAAGAAACTGCTTGCTGGCCTGTAATATATAAACTGAAGTAATGTGTGAATGCTATTTTTATAATGAGCCACACCAGTGGTGCAATCTTGCAAAAACCTGAAGATTTCTTGATAATTTCTGAGCATTAACAAGAGCCTAGTTCAGGACATGAGTCACTTGTAAAAGGAACCCAGCATTGCCCTCTCGTTACTAATTTGGGTTTTCCACCTCCAGTAGGAAGTATATTTTTAAATATCATTACTTGAACAAAGACATCATTAGCAAGTCAAACGATTTTGCATAAGCACTTTTTTTTTTACAGGAGGCCATAAAATTATGTATTTTATGCAATTTATAATTTTTTTATTCATTCAAAGGAAATCAAAGTGAATTCTAAAATTTTATTTTGGAATTAATTTCAATTATTCTAAGACTTAAAAATTTTTGTTAATGGAATAATCCTTCAGTAATAGGCTAGTCCAACATGTCATTCTGATCTTTGTTAACACATTTTAAAGTGTAAACATCACTGTATGGCAAAACTGTATCTCTATTCCCCAACGTTCAGTTAGAACCATAAAAACTTGTGCATGTAGCATCTATGATGAGGGCTTAAAATTCACTTCCCTAGTGAATAAATACGGGCAATAATAACAGTACTTTGGCATCAGATTCTAATTAATTACTCACATGAAATATTAGCTTAACTGGGAGATTACTTATAAAGGAAGATTTTATTTTTATAATTTTCAAATCTTTAATCTAGACTATACGATTCTATATTTCTGAACATGTTAAATATTAAGAATTAAACTCATTGGAAAAATATAATGGGATATGTATTCCCACTTGTATTCCCAATAAGACCATAATGTAAGGAATAGTGTTTATTTAGAAAGAAAATCTGCAAAAGCAAGAATTCTATTTTTTAAGAATTGCTTTCCTTCCAGAAACATGCTTAATTTACATGTTAAATTACGTCTTTGTATTTTTTCCTTATTTAATTTTTAAAATAAATTTTATCAAAGCAATTATCAGTTATGGTTTATTATAATAATGATGACTAAAACCTATCTAGTCTTTAATTACACTAAACCGAATTTGCACCCATCTTTGAAAAGGATGGAAAGGAGGACCCTGGGAACTACCAACCTGTCAGCCTCACCTCTGTGTCCAGGAAGATCATGGAACAGATCCTCTTAGAAGCTGTGCTATGGCAGACAGCCAGCACGGCTTCACCAATGGAAAGTCCTGCCTGAACAATCCAGTGGCCTTCTATGATGGAGTGACTGCATCAGTGGACAAGGGATGAGCTACAGATCTATCTGTACTTATGTAAGGCCTTTGACACAGTCCCCACAACATCCTCCCCTCCGAACTGGAGAGACACAGATATGATAATAAGAAAATATAAGATTATAAGAAAGATGCGGACAAACATTTAGTAGGACCTGTTGTGAAAGGAAAAGGGTTAATGGTTTTAAAATAAGAGGGTAGATTCAGACTAGTTATGAGCAAGATATTTTTTATGATGAGGATAGTGAGACTCTGGAACCTGATCTAGTCAAAGATGTCTGTGATCATTGCAGGAGGGTTGAACTAGATTACCTTTAAAAGGTCCCTTCCAGCCCAAACCATTCTATGATTATAATTGAAGACTGACCAATATCAGTATTTGGATTTTTTTGTTTCCCCCAGAAAAACATTATCTTCATAAGCTTCAAATGGAGTGGAAATTTAGTGTACTGACCACCTCTTCTGAAGTGCAATAAAAGGCACAGATTCCCATGGCAGACTATTCCAGTGTGTAACAAAGTGAATAGCTGGAAAGAAGAGAAAAAGAAGACTAAAATGCAAGAAGAAAATGCAGTTATTATAGGAAAATAAGAAGGATGTAAGACAATGGGAAACAATCAACCCCCCCAAGCACTTCTGATATACAATTCTCTTGTAACACCTGGGAGCTTCCAACCAACTGCAGCCATCTGAACACCCACAAGCTCCCCCGTTCCACTGAATGTCTCAGCTTGTGTTCTCCCTAATCGTCTGAAAAGTGTGAAATAGTAACTATACAGATAGGGTAGGAGCTCTAACTGGGTGAACTGGAAGAAAAGTGTGATGGGAATTAGAAAATATGACTGAGGGATTCACATGACCTGTGGTTGCTCCCTCTCTCTCTGACTACAACACATTGGAATTTTTCAGTCTGAAAGGACAGTGTACACTATCTAATTCCAAAACCAAAACACTTTGTCTTCAGTGCTGTGCTCACCTAGTAACAGTAATGTCATTCATCTGCCACATCACTGACATGCCTCATGAACACATGGAAAGTGGTTAAGGTTATCAAAAATCTTACAGTACTCATGTATTAAGATACATATTGACATAATATTCTGATCTCCTCAAGAATGAATCAATATGTTTTGAGAAATTTTAAGCAGTATAATAAAAGAAAAAGAAGCTCATAAAAATATTTATATACTGACAAATTAAACCAATAGACAGGTCAAAAAATCACCTAAGCATACCTCAGGCAGTTACTTCCTGGAGTACTGAGAATAACTAGGAAGGCAAAACAAACCTCCAAACTCAACAGCAAGGTTTACTGGGAATGCTCAAGATGCTAGCTGCATCTAAAATGTATAATCCATGATGGAAACAAAGCTCTCAGTATTAGTCTAACTTTGGCCTAAGTAAAACTGGAATTGTATCCACTTGAGGATAAATCATGGTTAAATAGTTGGAAATTTCATCAGGTAAAGACTAGGAAGCCAAAGATTAGAAAAGATAGAAAGTAAATGCTAAATTTGTCTAAGAAGCATTAAACTTTCAAAAGAAAGAACAGACCTTTTGGACCAGGAAGAAGCGAGCAAGGAACATAAAGGCAAACCTGAGAAGCCAAGTGATTTCATACTGGTCTGCATCACTTCAGACTAGACTTATCCCAGGTACAGTCTTTCAGGTTATTAAAATGTTATAAAAAGATGTTGAAGCCAGCTGATCACCTGAATAGGAGAACAACCAGTTCTAGATAGGTTAAGAAAAGAATCGGTGAATGAAGTTGCTGAGATGCTAATAGAAGTTTTTTAAAGTGGCCTTTTAGAGGGTTAAAAAGTAATACAGGTATCAGGACTAACCCTGGAAATTATAATGCAAGAAGTCCTCTTTATTTTTAGCTAAAGCAGTTAAAATTACCATAAAATGTAAAACATCTCTTCTGACACAACTATGCAGTTAGTGCTATAGAACATGTATGGAGATTAACACCTCCAAATGTGTACGTGTACATTTGTGTGCTCACAGTAATAATTTCAAGTCTGTAAGAACTCAGCAGCTCTTTTGTGAACTCCAGCAGTCCTTACCCATTTCAGCTATGGCTGTCTGAACCACAATCGTCTTCTTGGTGTTCCTGTAATGAGAAAGGAATTTATTTTCCTGTATCTGGGCTGAGATAACAGGTTTTCCATACAGAGCTGACTATTCACAGAAACTTTTCATTTGTAAATGTAGCACACTCTGCTGTGGTATTTTAAATCTTCTATTTCTAAGCTGATTTTTGTGAACTTGTCAAATTGGAACTGCTTTCTGCTCTGTTTGTAAAACCACTCAATTTTTTAGTTCATCCCCTGCTGCTTCTTAGCGTAAGTCTCTTTCTCTTAGAGTCTGTATAGCAGTTCCAATTAAATGGCACTACCCCAAATAATTTTTCCCATTCTTCAAATATGTTTTTTGTTTTGGTTTTTTTTCCAGAAGAGTAGTTATGAAAATACTGAACAAGAAGTTAAAACTTGCTTGATTCTATTTAAAAAGGAGAGGAGATAACAACAGCCAAGAAAATCTAGCAGATGGTTCTTTTAATAAATACAGTAAAGTCTCTTTTATTTTTCTCCATTTTTAGTGACTAACATAACAAAAACTTTCAGACCATCAAACCAGTTTTCACAATCTGCCATAAATTTGCATTTCACAGAAATAATCCTGACAAGCACTAATAGATGAACGTTGTTGGTGCAATAATAAAACAACATAAGGCATATTTACACCATCCTTACATACAGAACACTGTACACACAAAAAAATCACAGATCCAGAACAAAGTAAATTCAATCCCTTAGACATTTTACGTTTATAGGCTTGGTATCAAACAAGTAAGTCTCCAAGCAACAGACAACCTCTTGTTCTTGTGTGATTTATTTGTAACATTGTGCTCATGCAAAATAGGTATTTGCTTTATTGCATTAACATTGAAAGAATGTTGGGAATTAGTTCCAAAACCAGTTCAATTGAATTTTAAACCCTGTTTCTCTTTGTCCTTAGCAAGTCTGAGTCATTTTAATGCTGACATAAAATGAGGTGTTAACTGATGATTGAGATTTTTATTTGTTAAGTTCCAAAACAATAATGAAGCTCAACTGACTATGGTTCAAAAACCATCTTTCTTGACCATGCACTTTTTTCTTTGCTATTATGAAGTGGTTTAGATGAAATGCTTTTGCATTTTTTAAGTTTCTATCTTTTTATATATATTTTTAAAGAAAAACATGTACTATCCAACATCCACGGTTCACAGAAAGAAATAAGCAGCAGGAATAGCTCTGGTGGCAGAGTCGGCCAGGAGGAGGACATCAGTAAGTTAGCGGCAATGTAATAAACATCAAATGCTCCAGAGATATGTCAGGAAAGAGTTGATTACTATAACCCATATTTCTGTAAGAGTTCAGACTGCCAGGGACGTTTGCGCTCTGGAAAGTAATCTGGAATGTGGATTTTTTTAAAATCTTGAATACATTTTCTCATTTCTTCCTCAACACTCAGCTTCTCACACACCTTCTTTTTGGAAAGATTTGTTTCTCTGGACTTGCTAATGAGAGTTTGAAAGAGTTCACTGTTCCTGCGTTTGTCTGGTGCTGGCATCCACTGCACTGGGGCCTTCTTAGATGGACGATCCAAAGTCAGAGTATTTGGCTGGTGGGCTGTGGATGGCTGAGTGCTGGTGGCGTTTTCTTGTGGGGTGCTCGCTTCCGAGTGGCTGTCACAGCTTGAGGTGGACAACTCGTTACAGGAAGTCCCACTTTCACTGCCCTTGTCCAAGACTTTGTCGTGCTTCCTTTCTTCATGGTCTTGTTTGGGGGAAACGGTTCGCTGGGGGGGCCCTAATAAAAGGCAGGAGAGAAAAAGTATTAAGCAAGCACTGCTTTACACAGAAAACTGAAAAATGCAATTCAGAATCTCAGCTGGCAAAAGTTGGTGTCATTTCCTTGAAGGCAAAAAAACTATACACAACTGGTACACAAATTGAAGGTCTGATCGCCAGAATTCCCACTCCTAAAAATATTTACAGCAAGAGTAACTTCACTGCCTGCCTGAGAATACAGGTAACGAAGCATGCATAATGCTCACAGATTAGCTGCACTGGAAATCCTTGCACGCAAGTTTAAATGAGCTCGTTTGCTACTACACTGCAAGGAGTTTATTATGATAAATAAGATTTTGTTGTATAAGGGAAATACTACTGTACAATTTGCAAGCTCTTCACCTGAATAAGAATATTCCAAGGGCTTAGATTTTAGGTTTTTTTGGACGCTCTTAATTCACCTTCCCTTAACAGTCTACTGATGCTAGCATCTGCAGATGTCAACTCTGTAGAAGCTCTGGACAGAAAAAGGAGTATTAAACCTAGGATAACAGAGAGATCACTCACTACTGACAGAGTCTTTAGGGTTTTGGGTTTTTTTATCCTGTAATGATTTCACTGCCCTTCTTACTGTCAGTTGTTATCCCAAGACTTGCCTCAGTGCAAGCTCAGAATTCAGCTGTACACCTCCTACTGCACAGGCTGGCAGGGAAAAGGAGGTTATGAAGTTATGGGTAAAGAGGCATTCTGCCATGGCAGGGGGAGCGGCCCACCAGCCTCTTGGCAGGCACTGCTCAGCAATTCGCAAGCCTGAAAATCAGATCTAGGCTCTTATTCCCTCCATATATCATTTTTGCTTTGAAGTCTTAAGCAGAACATGAATGTGAAAATTAAGTGGTAGCCGCTAAATCTGTACAAACACTTTCAGTTTTGAAGCCTTATTTCAAAACTCCAGCTGTGAAGTGAAATGATGCTATGCTGACATCATACAAACGTCACAATCTTAATTTAGGACACTATCTAAAGATGACAGAAATGCCTATGGAGTTCAAGGGATGTTGGATTGGACCAAAGGGAAAAATTTCAGAGATGTTTAAGGATCTCGATGAAAATGTAGAGCGGGGATTCAGTGGCAGTTGTGTTTGCTACAAATCCTGAAAGTGTCCAAACAGGTTAGGTATCTAAATATCTTATTAAAACTAGATTATCCTTACAGTTTATCCAGACACCACCAGCATCAGTTTACTGCCTTTGCCAGTACCAAAACTCAGGGTATGACAGCTCTACCATGAGTCACTGGGACAGAGTTGTAAGATTTTTGATCCACTTAGCATTTTGTTGTTCAGAATTACAAATTAGAAGTGCAATTACAATTACAAAGAATGCAGAAGCAATATGAACACTCCAGTGGTCTTTTTGACAGTGCAGTTCTGTGACTCAAAGGAACCTAAGAAGATTGCAATATTTTAAACGAGACAGGGGAGAAAACAAAACAAAGCAATACACAAAGGAAAATAAAGATTAATCTAACAATAGCAGCATTCAACAACCTGCTTTTCTTTTGTTTTAGCCAGCATCCCAGGATGCTGTGTCCCATTTCTGTAGTCCATCTAAAGAAACCCATATAATCAAGAGCCAAAGAGAGACAGCAATCCTACAGGGTTTGTACTTACATTATGCAGAGTGAAAAACACAAGCGATTTTCTACTTAATTATATTCAACCCAAATATTTAACACATGGCTGCAGCGATTTCCCTCCTCTTTCTCTTTCAGAAATATGATCACCTTCTTAAATAAATTTACATGCCTTCCTTCTATTGCTGTATCTGGCATTTCATTTCATACCTCAAACGATTATATGAATATGCTAAACTGAGAGTCAGCTGGCATTATGGAACTACTCTGGCTTTGCAGCATGCAATTATAAAACTGAGTAGTTAATCAGACAGTGATTTCAGTATTGTTACTCTGATTTTCAGTAACATGATTAACATCAATATCTAATCTAGTTTACAATCTTGGCTTCTTCAAATGTAACAACACACTCTATGACTAAGAAACTAAAGCTTTTTGTTAGCAATATTCAGTAGTCTTCAAGTCTCTTTCCTGCCCATTTTTTTTTGCTGCAACTTCATATATCAAGATTTTATTTCATGTTGGTTGCTTTGTACTTAGTTCTTTATTGGTACTCCTTGCTTCTCATGGGCTCAAACCCGCAATGTACTAAGGATCTATTTCAAAAAAGCACACTGAAATACACCTTCAAGAATATAAAAAGATCCATTTCCTGCTATAAGATTATTCAGAGGCATGACAATAGGCAGATATTTAAATGCGTTTTTGGATCACAGCCCTGAGGTTCAGTACTTTACAGCACTGAGCTCTTTATGCTCCACTGAATCGCCTAAATTCACAATGACTTTAATCGAAACACAAGTTTCTCCCACACCTCTCCTTTCAAAAATTAACAAATCCTCCCTCACAAAGAATTCTTTATATGCCTCTGCACTGCCTTCTCAGTAGTATATTATTAACAGAAGCAACAGTTCTGCTACCAGGGAGGTTTTCCTCGCAGTATTTTCTGCCTGCGGAAACCCAGTAAAATTTTAAAATATATACAAAAGAATCTACAAAATATTTGTTTAATTTTCAGCATCAGGGATTATCAGATAAATGTAGCTACATTTCTAATTCAGAAAACATATCCTTATTGCCCTTTGTGCTGCCACACTCTCCATTGTACCTCCTTAGCCTTCCAGAATAACACTAAAGACATTCAAGTAGTTCAGTCTAGCTGAAACTACTTATTTTCCAGGAGTGCAGAATAGTTCTTAAAAACTCAGAGAAAGTATATTTGCTCCACTGTGCACACAGAATCATAGGATCATTTAGGTTGGAAAAAACCTTTAAGATCATCAAGTCTAACTGTTAGCCTGACACTGCCAAGTCCACATGTAACACTTAAAAAGAAGTCACTGACTTACAACCTGTCTCTCCTGCTCTTGCCTGTTCCAGGACCTCTACCAGCTGTTGGTTTCCCAGCTTGGAGAGGCTGAAGTGAATCACTGCATTTTGGTCCTCTCCAAATTATTCTCCTCTGCAAAGGTATGTCCAGTTGCCCTCTCCCCTGTGCAGTTCTCCAAATAGCTACCAGGTAGCACTTCTCCTCCAGGCAGTTTCAGTAGACATTGAACTTCCACTTCTTTTTCCTTTAATGATCTTATGTGGCTGCATCTCTCATAGAAAGTTAGAAAGCGAGCTAGCCCTTCACCTGGGCTTACTCATCACGTCTGCTATGGTGGTGTCATGGTTTAACCCCAGACAGCAACCAAGTACCGTACAGCCACTTGCTCACTCCCCCAGCACAGGATCCAGGAGAGGATCAGAAAGGTAAAAGCCAGAGAACTCATGGCTTGAGATAGAGGCTGTTTAATAGGGAAAGCAAAAGCTGCGCACACAAGCGTAGAAAAACAAGGCATTAATTCATTGTTCCCTATAGGCAGGCAGGTGTTCAGCCATCTCCAGGAAAGCGGGACCCCATCACATGTAACGATGACTTGGTAAGACAAACAACATCACTCCAAATGTCCCCCCGCTTCCTCCTTCTTCCCTCCACTTTATTTATGGAGCATAATGTCACATGGTCTGGAATATCCTTTTGGTCAGTTGGGGTCACCTATCCTGGCTGTGTCTCCTCCTAGTCTCCCATGCACTCCAAGTTCCTCACCAGCGTGGCCGTACGAAAAGCAGAAAAGGCCTTAGCTCTGTGTAAGCCCTGCTCAGCAATAACAAAAACATCTCTCTGTTATCAACCCTGTGTTCAGCACAAATCCAAAACACAGTTCAAGCCACTGAGAGGAAAATTAACTCAGCCAAAACCAGCACAGGTGGCTACTAACCTCCCAAGTCTAGTAGACTTGAAAGAATATGTCAAAGATATTTCTCTGATCAGGAAGGCATATTATATTTACTTTGACTGTATTTACTCCTCATCTTTGTTGCTCTCAGCACAGATTTTACCCAACAAGAGAGAACTAACAAATAAAAGAATCCCTTTCAATCGCTAGAAAATATGCATGGAAAATTATCTAGAAACTTATAAACTTAATTTTCTGAAGTGAAAATCTGCTTTTATCAGTCATGACAACCAAAACAGAAACCAGAAGAAATTCTCTCTGAATTCCTGATCAAACAATAACAAAGCAACAGAGCTTCAGTCAGCGAAAGAACATGCCAAACACCTCAGCAAACCATCCAGTGGCCACAAACTGTTGGTTGAAAATTGTAACCATGTATTTACATAAATTGTTGCAGATATTCATAAAGTGCAGTCTGAATAACTATTTGAAGATTCTTTTAGTTCTACCTCCTGCATCAGAGAAAAATGCCACACTGGAAACATTAAAAGCAAAACATAATGATATTCTGCTTATCTATATTTTAATTTCTGTATACAGTTATTTTCTTAAATATTAGTACAACAGCCTTAAAACAAAAGAAATCATATTCAAATCCAATTAACCTAAGTGCTGCATAACTTGACTGCACCAAGAACAAATGCTGCCTCACCACACTAGGGGCCTTTTATAGTGCAGTGACTATATCAGTGGACATGGCAAGAGCCATGGATGTCACCCATCTGGAGTTCTCTAAGGCCTTTGACATGGTCTTTCACAACATCACTCTAAATTGGAGAGATACAGATTTGATGGGTGGACTGTTTGGTGGATAAGGCATTGGTTGGATGGTTGCATCCAGAGGGCGGTGGTCAATTGTTCAATATCCAGATGGGTATCAGTGACAAGTGGTGTCCCTCCAGGGTCCGTACTGGGACCAGTCCTGTTTAATGTCTTCATCAATGACACAAATGAAGACGAAATAGAAGATTCATAGGTGAATCAAGTGCCCTCTTATCAAATTTGCAGATGGCACCAAGCTGAGTGGTACGGTTGACACTCCTGAGAGATGGGACACCATCCTGAGGGACCTGGACAAGCCCTAGAAGGAGACTCATAGAAATCCCGTGAAGTTTAACATGGTCAAGTGCAAGGTGCTGCACCTGGGTATGGGCAACCCCCAGTATCAACACAGGACAGCGGATGAACAGATCACGACCAGCTCTGCTGAGAAGGACTTGGGGGTGCTGGTGGATAAGAGGCTGGACGTGACCTGGCAATATGTGCTCTGATTGCAATTGGATTTGCATTTTACAGATTGGGATAACTATTGGATGCTGTATGATTACTTGTGTTATTGTTCCTGCTGCTGTGAAAATAAAAAGTTTTTAACCACCTTGGGACCCTCATCATCAAGAAGTCCAGGTTGAAGAAAGACCAACAGGAGGATGCTGGTGTTGACTATCTTCTGCTTGATCTCTCTCTCTCTCCTCCCCTTTTCTTTTCTATTTATTTCTATCTCTCTACCTCACATTTACTGTTAAATAAAATCTGTATTATTGACTTTGGCATATGGACTCATGTGCATCTTAATTCAGGCAGAGACATCTCTCACTGGATCTTAACATGCCTGTAGCTCAGAAAGTCAATCGTATCGTGGGCTACATCCAAAGCAGCATGGGCAGCAGGGACAGGGAGGGGATTCTGCCCCTCTGCTCTGCTCTGGCGAGACCCCACCTGCAATGCTGGATGCAGCTACATCCAGCTCTGGGGTCCCCAGCACAGGAAGGACATGGACCTGCTGGAGCGAGTCCAGAAGAGGCCTCAAGGATGATCAGAGGGATGGAGCACCTCTCCTAGGAAGTCAGGCTGAGAGAGTTAGGGTTGTTCAGCCTAGAGAACTGAAGGTTCTGGGGAGACCTTTTGCAGTCTTCCAGTCCTAAAGGGACTACAAGAAAGATAAGGAGAGGCTTTATAGCAGGACCTGTTGCAATAGGACAAGGAATAACGATTTCAAACTAAAAGAGGGTAAATTTAGACTAGATACAAGGAAGAAAGTTTTTGCAATGACGGTGATGCGGCACTGGAACAGGTTGCCCAGAGAGGTGGTAGATGCTCCATCCCTGTAAATGTTCAAGGTCAGGCTGGATGGGACTCTGAGCAATTCGATGTAGTTGAAGACGTCACTGCTCATTGCAGGGTGGGGTTGGTCTAGAGGGCCTTTAAAGGTCCCTTTCAACCCAAATCATTCTTTATGATTCTCCTCTTTTTTTGGTCAAATACCTGGTTTCCTGTATGCACAGTGTCAGATGCACTAATTAGCTTCCTCACTCAGCTACTTTTTTCCTACAGTGTCTCAAAGATAATTTTTTTTGTTTATAATTCAGTTTATTTTTACTGCAGAATGTAAAAGAAGTTGTGAACATATGCATAGATTGCTGCAGTTAGCTATTTTAGCAACTACTGTGTTGAAGTGAATAATGGAAAATCTTAGCTCTGGAGTACAATGGATATAGCTGGATGCAAGACATGTAGATAAGAGTAGAAGCTGATATAAAAACAGTCATTTGGGAAAAAAACATAACCAAGACTTTATATGTGTTTAGTATGCACCACCTCAATCAAGAAGGATTAAATCTGCTGAAAAGATGCTGTCTTTTACTGTTGTTTCCGAACACACGCATAAAAGAAGTGAACTGACTTGAGTTTTATCAACTCTCTTGCTAGCACTATAAAATAAAGCCTGTTTGTTGATTTACGTAAAAACCTAAACCAACTAAAAAAATCAAGACAACAAACCCAAAATCTTGAGTCTTTCTGTGATGTAATTTTAGTGAAAACAAAGTTCTTCAGGGTATTTTGCCTTCATACTTCCCTGTTTCTTCAAATGTACTTAAACTCAGCTCTGCTTGATACAGTCTACTGAATTAATGAAATAATCCAATTAATTAAATCAGTTCCTTTGAAATGATATAGCCATAAACAAAACTAACTCTTGCATAAGCAAAAAACTTTTTGTAAATACTTTATTGAGAACTTCAACAAACATCTTTAAGAACATTTTTTCTTTGTAGAACATTTCCAAAAAATTGAAGCAAAATTGTTAACAAAATGATGATGCGAAGTACTGAAACTAAATAAATTTCATGTTCCTAGTTGATTTAATAAAAAACAAAAATAGGAGGGCAACAGGGTTTTAAACTGACATTATATTGGATAGCTCAGGAACATAACAGCAATGAGAACAAAAGTTAATTTTACTTGTATCTGCAGAAGAAATTATATCTAATTCAACAATATTTTTTGCAGTTTGATTAATAATTTTTGCAGTATGTGATTTGTACTTTACTTAAAATGCAATTTTTTCCACATTCTTTCACATAGTGAAAAGTCCTTATTTTTAGGGGCTACACAGGACCTTTAGTCTGGAACACTGATACGTTAAACTCCTGAATGAACTTCTCCTCCACCTGCTATCTCAAAATTACCTTATAGACAGAGTGAATGTAAGATGAAACATATTGTGTTTTATGATTTAATCTTTAGAATCTAAGTAAAATTAACTATAATTAATATACAATCACAGAAAAAAATGCTTGTCAAATCTCACATTGATGACTTACTCATCTAATATATCTAGGTTTTTTATTACCTTTCACCAAGACTGGAAGTATTACACTAAACTGAAATCTGAAAGAGAAGTCACCTGTGAAATCTGATGACAGATTATGGCTACTGTGGGAACACTTTCATTACCATAAGTTTGAGTACTTAATATCACACTTCAATGGTAAATGATTAGCTTTTATGTCTAATTTCACTTTATTTATAAAAAAGATTACTTTTAAGAGCTCTGAAAGGATAGCTCTAAACCCCTGACATTTTCAGTGGTATATTAATGGTATTTCCAGTTTTAGAAGAAAATCATGTTCTTAAGAGCTCAGCTCGACACGTGAATTCACTTAGAGACCTGCACAGGATTCAGCTTGACTCTTACCACTAGAGCTGTAGGTTAAAACTGTACCTTTTATGGCTGGCAAATTCGCAAGGCGCTTCCTGACTACTGCACTCTGTCCTATTGAATGCAGTACAAAACCAAGCTAAATCCATTGCTTGGACCTAGCAGTGAAAGTTCATGTGGGCTTAACTCCATACAGTTAGTCAAGGAAACTTTACTACTAATTTTAGTTATCACAATTTACATCTAACTTAGCTCTGGGGGATGGGAGAGGAGGGGAGAAGGAAGGCCATGTCCCATTAAATGTCTATTTTAAAGCTAACATGCAGGCCTACACATGAATTAAGTGGTGTGAAGTCCACGGCTGTCCCTCTGGCCATGGATGAACTTCCTCCATTATGAACATACCAAACAAACAATACTAATAACTGAGTATATAATGTGAGAAATATCTTAAGTGCTCTTGACAAGCTCTGCTCTAGATAGCTTGCACTTATGGGAAAAATTGAAGAGTTCAGCATAGAAATTTCCGTGCAATACAATTTTGTGTAGGAGTTCTCATGATATGTGGCTTCAAATTGCTTCAAGTAAAAAAAAAGCCATTCAGTTTCCAATTTGGGTTTCATCTGGTACAAAATTTCAAACCACTTCTTGAATTAAAGGCTTGATCCAAAGAATGCTTAGTATGTAATAGCAAAGTATTTTTGAGAAAGGAGGATAGAAATTCAGCCTGTTTCCTTCCTCCTTTGGGATGAGTGATGCATTGTTATGGATAGCCAAATGCTCACACTTTCATGTTTTCTGACCCAACTGAGCCTTGGCAATAGTCAATGCAAATTAGAATAGCTTCAAAAAACCAGAAAATAATGTCTCTTTCACTTTCAATTACTTCAGGGTAAAAAAATCATTTGGAAGATGTTAACTTCCCTCAGGCATAAGAGAGAATTAGTATCTGTGAGGCTTTGACTTATTACTGTGCTAAGTCCTGAACTCTGGGATAAAAGGCCAGCACTGTTGACACATCAACTTCAGTACTTTGAGCAGAACCTGAATTTTATGTGATTTAAGAAAGCCAAGCATGTTGGCCTGCAAACGAGACTGCCACAGAGAGGCTTGCGAATCTCAGCAGGGCTTCCCTGACATGAAGAATAACACTTAGGTTACTCATATTTTATCAAAACAGTTTTGTAAAAATGCCCTATGCTCTGGCAAAACTTCAAATCCATATCTACAGGGCATGTAAATTGGTTTGGCTTCACTAATAATATGATTCTGAGCTGTGAGACCAAAACAGAAAAAAATTTTTTTGAAGTTTTAGACATAAATGTTGACCCCATTTAAGTCAAAGACAACATACTCTGTGACCTTAAGTCACACAAAATTAATTAAAAAATAAAGCCTGTTCATTCTAGCGTGAATGAAAAAAAGACCTAAGAAGAAAAGCAATTTAATGATGAAAATAAGGTTAAAAAATACTGTCTGTTCTTAAAAAAAACAGAATTCTATAAATTTTAAGTACTTTACCCAGAAAGCATATTTTTATTGGCATCCCTAGACAATTAATTTTTAGATGAAACCAGGCAAAATTACTGCAGATAAAACTTTAGCCCCCGAATATTTGAGCAAAAACATTTGAATACTATGTTCTAAAGAAAACCTCACCACAGATTTAATTATCAAGTTTGACAGAATATAGAACCTATCATAATAAACTAAAGAAATGAGGAGAAAATTAGAAAGAAATCATGATGATTATAAGAGATTAAGGCAAAATATACTCCTTGATTACTTGGAACTATTTTACTACATTCAGAATTTAATAGGACATGCAAATTATCCCACAATATTTCCTGTCCTCTACTGCCAAGCCCATGAGGCATCTCGTATGCTTTGATTTCAACACAAAATTTCAAAGTGTGAACTGTACACTGAAGTCTTCTTGGTAATGTTTTGGAGTACTAAGATTTTAAGGAGTGTTTATTTCTATTTCTATTTCATTTCAATAGGAAGAATATGTCTGTGATTGCACTCTTGATGAAGACTCTTATTTAAATCTCCTTACCTGCCATGGAAAGATAAAAAGACACTGTGTAGCAATGGCATCTGTATTGGGCATAGCTCCCACGGGGGAAATTACCCTTTAATAGTGTTAAGCTTGATGGTGTGTGAATGGTTATATGGTACTTGAAGTGAATGAACCAATTCATCTTTCAGATTAGGGCCACATGCCTCTAAGTGATAAGTGCTTTGTCTCAAAAGAAAAAAAAGAACACAACAACATAAAAATATTTTACTGTCACATTTACTACCACCTGATGTTAAACTAACTTCTAGAAAGGGTGCAGTAGAATGAGTGAAATAAATCAATGAGGAAAATTTCTTTGCTCTGTTCCAGTCAAGCTGTATTTTAAATACTAACATTATTCATGACATAAAAAGACTAATTAATATATAGATAGGGAACTATTTTTGTTATATGGAATGATAGAATAATAAATTATAAATCATCTGTGCCCAGATGAATTCATTAGATATTTCACCTGAATCTTGTTTTGAACAAATAACCAACCCACATTCTTTCATTTGTTACTTTTCCAGCTGGGTTTTGTGCTAGGCCAAACTTAAATAGGAGAGAGACAGGGAAATTCTGATAGAGGCAATTTGTTGCATTCCAGTAACACCAATGAAGAGACCACAGCTTTTTATTAAATATATTAATCTGAAAATGCTGAAGACATTCTGCGAAGTGTCTTTTCTAGGCAGATAAGCTAATGATGACAAGAAAGACCACTGGTTTTCATATCCAACTGCAAACAGAGTCCAATACTGAAGACGGTATTTTTATTTCTGAAGTTAGAGATGGCTATGACATTGAAGCACTGCTGGACATACAAGAAGAAAACGAAAAGTTTGGAATAGAAAAGTTTGGAATAGATAAGATACAAGCTGAATCTGTAGCAAAAGATTCAAAGTCAGGGAACCACCAATTCTGCCAATATCCACCCACCAAGTATTATGCATGACAGATTTATCCATTTCTGGATTATATCACTAGGTCAATATTTTTCAGCCAAAGACATCAAAGCTCCTGATTACCCTTGAAGAAAGCACTGTTTAGCAATCAGATTGCACAATCTTCTGCAAAATCCTAGAAGCAAAATTAAAAAGTCTATCCGAGTTGAAGGAATACTGTAAAGTCACCTGACAATTTCCTAGCAGGCAACACAAACTTCCGGAATCAACCAGATGCTTCACATTCTCCATGTTAAGTTCTGGGTAAATCATCACATTCTTCAGTGGTAGTCATGTGCTATATCATTCTCCTCTAACAGGAGAGTTAATAGCAACAAAATACAAATATACTAGTAGCAGTATGACTGAGTGATTTGGTTATTTTAAAATGAAAGTAATTTGATATAAAAGTATTTTACACATAGAATGGTTGATTTTTTTCTCTCTCCACCTATAGAAATACTTTTCCCTTGCCCAAAATCTGAAAATGTAGGTACTTAAAATAATTTAGATGCTTGAAGGGGAATCTCAGAAATTGATGCATTGGTATACATGACAAATAAGTAAAGCTTTTATAAAAAGCATGCTTCTTTCATAACTTTACTTGTTACAGTGAATAGCCCCAATTGCTTTATTTCAGTAACATCTTGGCAACATCTGGCAGATGTGCTTGTCATTCATTTACAAACTGTAGAGTCAGTTCATGCTCAGCTCTGATCTTGTCTTTTTTTGACTCATTATTTTTGAGTGGTTATCAGTTAAGAGCTAAAATATTTTGTTTTGACCATGAAAAATGCTTACTAGTTACCTATTAGATGCAGTATGTACCCTAAAAGAAATAGTTAATTGATATTAAACTCTTACCAAATTATAAATCTGGCCTTTGAAAGTCAGTAAGACTTACCTAGTGATACTCTCAATATACCCCAAGAAGGAGTTAGGGGAATGATCAAAGGCAGGATATTTGGTGATATTGCTCTTGTAAACTCCCTTAAGACTTTGGTGCTTCTTTCCCCTAACCAGTGCTGGCAGAAAGTTTACTTCATTGATGCTGAACACTGGAATAGAGTTCCTTGACACAGATCCATCTTCCAGCTTCCACTCTAGCCCTTGCAGCTAAATGCAGAGGTACCTTCTTAGTCTTTCAACACCCAGAATACTGGACAGTACCAGAGAATCAAAATGTCCAGAACATTCAGTGTCTTTAAGCTGTTCTTTCTTAACCATTTTCTTGAAATCACCTCAAATGCAGGCTTGAGTTATAAAAAGGGGGAAAAAAAGCTTGAAAGCTAACAGCCTACTTGCAAAAGCTCTGTAAGGGCAGAAGTGACAAAAAAGAAAGACAATCACTCCATCTTCACATTACAGAAACACATCCCAAATGCATCTCCCTCCCATGGTACACGGGACAAACTATAAATGACTGCTTGACCTGTGGGTTAAGAGTCTCAGTTTTATTTCCTATTCTATTTGGTATCCTCAGATAACATTCAGAGAAAGTAGCTGTTGGACTGGGGAAAGATACTGACTTCTATATCCCTGTTTATCCCTCGTATAGCCCCCCATTCCCTGGGGTCCCTCTGAGGCTGCCCATTGTTATCATTCTCCTCTCTCACCTTCCCCTTTCTTCTAAGAACATATTTATCTGTTAGTCAATCAGGCATTTCAGTCTGCAGTCAACCACATTACTGGCTGCTGCATTCTGCTTTGTAAATATTAATATTGGTTGGGCATCTGCTCAAGTGTGAAATAGTCTTTTAGCCACCAGGTCTGTGTTTGGCAAAGCCTTTATCAGACTTCTAGGCAATGTGAAGCTGAATCTCTTTCCACTCAGATAAGCAACACTCTTCTTTGAAACACTCACATTTCTTTTCTCCTAAATTCATTTTAAATTCTCAGCTGTCAGATGTGGCTCCCTATGTGGCCATATAAATGTTTGTGCCAGAACAACAGGCACGGGAGTGAGGGATGGGAAAGCGTATTCAAGGGAAAGGACTGCACTTCTCAGTGATGGCTTACGGCAATTTGAAACATGCGTGAAGCAATTACTTGCCTTCTTCTGACACACACACACATTAAATATATCGACTTAAAAATGCCCCTCATCGAATACAGTTTACTTTCAGTAAAAGGATACATGGAATGCAAAAAATGCCATCTCAGATGAGGCTGACCAGTCAGAAACATATTTCAGTGGAACTTCAGGGATTCAGTCACTTCCAAAATCACTGCTTCTCTCTTACAAGCTCCAGCATGAGTTAAAGCAGAGGGAGAGTGACTAACATGGAGTTTCAGGAATATTTGCTTTGATAGTTTCTTTGAAGGGAAGTTTATTCATAAATTATTGGTAAAAACTCTCCTCTTTGGGGATTGTCAGTGAGCTCAGTTACTTTGTTCTAACAGTATGAGCAAGAGGAGAAAAACAAATAAAAAAAGACAGGATCAACCATCACCTTTGTGGCTTGCTTCCCCATTCAATTTCAGATACTACACTAACATTTGTCCTTGATAATTTTTATTTCTGTTTGTCTAGTATCATTGCAGATAACTTTTCTTTGTCAATTACACTGTCAGTTGCTTTAAAGAAAATAGGAAATCTTCATTTCTTCCTTCCAGCTCCTTCAATTTTCTTTTTTTTCTTTCCTACTGGCATACAGAATAAATTAATGTTAATGTGACTTTACATAATGCGTATAAGACATGCTCATAGAAAGTTGTCAAAATACCATGCACTGGCTTTGGCCTTAGAAAAAGTCTCACGTTAAAGAAATATTTCAGCTATCAGCCACCTTGGGAGGCTTACCTGATACTGAATGATAAGGCAATAAGGAAGTCCAAAACAATGGGAAATGCACACTCGGTAAGTTTTGGTTACCAAGAACTAGCAGTGAATATATGAACTGGGCAAGAGTCCACAGTGAACCACCCTAAGGGTTCAAGCATTAAGAGCAAAGCAATTCAGAATATACTCAAGATCATATTTGTATAGTTTATGGCTTTCTTTGCTGGTCCCTGGGATAACAGAAAGCTCTCAATCAGCACGAATTCTGTGAAAAGACCAGAAATGTTTGCTGAAAGCTTTCCATAAGTAACAGTGCTGGCCATCAGTGAGGTCTTTCTCCCTTTGGTGTGTGCAGCATGAAGCATATTTCAGACTTACATTCCAACTATAGCAGTGCCATCCATCTATTTTATCATTAAAGTGGGGTACATGAAAAATAAAGTAACACAAAATTAAATGTATGAGGCATTCCATCCTAAACCATGTAAACACATGCCAATAATAACAACTTATGTTTTTTAGATCCAAATTTCTAGATCACCCTAATGGAACAATTCAAAGTATTCACTCAAAGTAAATAGCTACAGAAAATATGAACATACATGCAAAAACCAAAAATTATTTATATGGTATATATTTAAATTTTAAAAAATTTACTTAATATGTAAGGGATAATGAATATACTCTGCACAAAACACCTCATTTTTCCTCTGCAAAAAGCAAAATAGTTCGTAAATCATTTGTATGGTAAAGTATTATAAATGCATACAAACAAAGTATTGTGACTATATGACATAAACCCAGAAACAGATAAAAATCCTAGAGGCTGAATTAATTAAATGAATTCTCCTTGGAAAACAGTGAAACAACACAGCCAACCAAACTGGAATCTGATTTATTTGTGATAACAATTGAGGTGATGCTTCTTTTCTGTCACCATCCAGAGGTGACCAAAAAGACTAGTGTATGTGCATTAGGACTGGCAGGGGTGAAAGATGTAACTTCAGTGACTCAGATTTCCAAGTGCAAGCTGTACAGTGATTAACCAGGGAAAGGGCTATTTGTTCCTTTCTTATTTTTAGTATTCCCCAGAAAGGAACCCAGGATCAAAATACTCCTCTCTTGCTATATTCACTGGCCTCAGGCTTCTTGTAGTGTAATATTTTGCTTCCTACATACTTGTTTTTCCTCTATTTTGATTCACTTATAAGCTAAATTAATTTAACCAAGCTTTACCAATGATAGTGTATCTTTCCTATTCAGCTGTACATTGAACTTTCAAATTCAAGGCAGTTACCCTGAACAAATTGGTTTTTGCCTGAAAATGTAATTTTCTTTTGCTTTTCAATGTCAATATTAAAGTCAGGGTTCTTCTGTCTCAGTGTCCGAGTTTCTCCATCTATAAAATGTAAGTTGTCCCTTCTGTAACAAGCTTCAAGACCTGCTGCTGAAAATATTGTATGACAACTGGATACTAATAATTTATTAGATTAAATTGTGCTGATTTCTTACAAAATAAATTCCAAATTTATTTTGGGGTTACAGATTAAAGTACAGCTGGGCCAAGAGAAATTAAAAGCCAAATCATGAGTTTTATCTCATGTGACTGTAGAAGATGTCCCTCTTTTATATTCTTATACTATTTCTGGTCTGCTAATGTGTGTGGTATGTCACAGTATTACTGTGGATTGACAAATTTAGGAGAGCAAAGGACATCGAAGTCCCTAGTGGAAAAGATGAATGAAAACCCAGGGACTGCAAGTTCGATTCTTCAGGATGCTTCTGATTGACTTTGTCTGATTTTCACTCTGCAGTCAAAAGTTTATTAAATTGTCCCTTCCTTTTTTTTTCTTTTTTTAATTAGCTGTAAAAAGTGTAAACAAATGTCAATAAAAGGAAGAAAAATACGCTAATATAGAGTCCTACATTCTTCTCACAAGATACTGCAACTTGCATGTTTCAGACCTAGCTTTTGTGTCATGCTTAGCATGCACAAACGGCAGAGCTTTAGAGCTGCCTGTATTCCAAGCAAGGTCACAGGTGGGAGATTCACACTGGAAGGGACTTTTACTGACAGAAGAAAAGCTTTGATATATCCTTTTATTTCCCCACAACCAAGCTGAAGGGATCCACAAAGTGGGAAAGGTGCCTGCACTATGGTGCTATTCCACTGCTCTAGCTGGGTGTGTTCTTCCTAATTATACTAACATGAATTAAGAGGCACAATCTTGGCTATAAGTTCTGTTTCTTTAGAGAAAAACTTTAAACTGGATTTTATAAACCAGTCATGAAATGCTTTTAAAATATTTTAGCTTTTGATGAAACACGTATTTTTCACTGAAAAATATTTCAGCTTTTTTTTGTGAACACAACTAAGGCTTTAAATATATTTTCCACATCTTACATCACTTTATAGTAGTCTGTGACACAACTGAACCAATAATTCCAGAGATCCCTTTTATGACATTTGTCTGAACCTATTTTAATGTCTTTATATGAAAGAATGTAAGACAGAAAGGGACAAAAAAATCGGAGCAATTTTAATGTATATGATAAGGTAGTTAGAGTAAGCGTATCTCTGGATTATGCAGCATCTATGGTTAATACAGATGCAGTACTAGAAGTATAGATACAGAAATACATTTCTACTAACGGCAAAACATTATATAATATATCCATATAACAAAAAATGACACTTATTTCCTCAGCAGGTAGAGGCAGGCAATTATTTCACAATCATCACCTCCTTCGCTTCCTACTGCTATTGTTGCACTCAATAATGAGAATTTCAGTTCTGTTATTCATATAGTTACATTTCTTATAGCATGGCTCAGATTCTGAATGCAGTTACACTGCTGTGAATCCAGCTTCACTCCAGCAATGCTGATGAAGGTGCTCTGGTCTTTCATCATGCTCACATAAGAACACAAGTCAGGTTCTCTTGTCTCTTTTATTCCTATACGTTAAGCTGAATATGTGCAAGACAGACATGCTCCTATATTCAACAATGTTACAGCTGGACCTGGAGGTTCTCAGCTCCCTTTCAGCATCTGCTAAAACCTCCTGGTTTCCAAAAACTTGGAAATGTTTTCACAGTCATCATCGAAAAACTCTGTTAGGATTATATGCTGTATTGGAACTATTGTGTTGCCCTTGCAGTTCATTTTTTACAGTTTCTTTATTTGGATATGTTTTTTAAAACATAGCTGTTAGAAAAGGATTCATCATTTTCAGATGATGAATTATTTTCTGCCTTGTGGAACAACCCCAGTAGGCGGTCCAGGCACACACATATGGACAGCTAAAAGCCTGGAAACTGGGAAACTCTGCTAGAGATTGCAAGTGTTTCCAGAGTGAAGTGATAGCTGAGTTGAATTTCTTAGGATGACATGCTGCACTTAGCTATCTAAGTTCAACCACATATGCCTAAATCTTCTCTTTTTGATGTGGATTTCAGTTTTAGCTTAGCTGGAATACAGCTTAGAGATATTTGCCACTCTCCTGTCATGTAAGCAACGAAAATTTCAAGGTTTATCCCCCTCATGTTCCTTTGATAAAGACTTTACTAAGCACATCAAACATTTCAGTTTAATGATAAAGTACGAGCAAAAGCTTATGGCTGGGAAGTGAATAAGTGAAAGAGGTTTGGAAATGGTATATGCAGTAGCTGATCAGAGACAAAGCTAACAAAAATAACACAGGATGAAATCCACACAAAGATCCTTCTTTAACTCGGATATGAGTACCCACAAGAGTGTGCCATGCTCCTTTTCTACCCTGCATGCCACTGCAGGTTCCTAATGTCACTGGGAGGGTGCCTGTCCATCCATGCTTTGATGAACATCCATGTAGGAGAATGGGCACCTGCTTCCTGCAAAGAGGTCCACTTCAGTGCTGACCATGAGGGTGGTGGGGCCAGACATCCTGCCCATGTTTGACACATGGCTGGATGCATCAGGACAGCATCACCCACAGCAAGAGCCCTCAGGGAAGAGATGAGAGCTAATGCTCTCTAAGGAGAAGCATCCATGCTGAACTTCAAGACATGCAGCAAACCTGCTTCCCACTCCCCTCTGCTCAGGGACACAAGCTAGACAACCATGTCAGTTAAGCTTATTGTTTTTACTTGAGCGTTTTTTCAGAAATAAATTAAACTCTCGTTTGTATCAAGGGACACCCTGAGAATTGGCTCAGCTTATAGAGCAGCAAGTATTGTCTGATGTGCATGACTTCAAATGTAAGAAACAGTGATAGTCACTGAATGGCAGTCTGCAGCATTAAACTTACCCCCTCTGTGAGCAGCATGTCTTTTCAGGATTAACAATTTATGAAATTAATGCACATCTAAGTATGCAGCTGTCCTCTTCTATTTTTAATAACCAAAAAGAAAACATCACCAAGTAAAGGAGAAAAAAGTTGTTTCTCAGTTAGGAATGACAGAAAACAGTGGCAGAGTTATTCTCCGTGTTGTAAAATGGTACTAATGAATTTTGTCATGGAGCTTAAAAATACTAGATAGACCAAAAAATTTAAACTCTCTTCATTTTGCTTTTATGTTATTATTGAAATGTTCTTCAAAAGAACTGATTTTAACTCTGATCATAAAATGATACCCTATGTGTGGCTTGGTATAAACAAGCATTGAACAAAAGTACTTGAGATATTCCATTATTTAATCGCATTTTCTTTCTGTTTTACACAAGACTTAATATAAGTAATCCTTTACTTTCTGGGCATTTTTGTATGACGAATCCATAAGTGCTCTGCAAAATTACATACATGAAGGAAAAACCTTCGATGTTTAAATGCAGTGGTCCTCTAAAGGGGTTTATATGTAAATGTGTATTTTTCTGCTTGCCATCAGTTTCTTAGACTTTGGTGATGGATGTGCTATAAATACATTGATAGGAATAGAATCTGCAGCTGCATGAAACGATGAATTTTGAGCAATAAATATTTTCCTAGGATATCAGTACAATTTCTCACTCATTTGAAAAGTATTGTGAAACTTGTGCAGTAATGATCTGCAAAAAGCCAGATAAGAAGAGGACTGAGACAGAATACAAAGGTGGCCACAGAGCTGACTACATGGGAGGTGAAGATGCACTGAAAATTGAATCGTTGAGCTAGAGAAAAGTGGGTTCTTTTGTTCAGGATCATACTTGAGATGAGTCTCATTTAATATCTGTAGTAATGACCTTTGCAAAGAAGCATGCTGCAAAAATGTGGCGACACAAAGTTGTAAGATATTACAGAGGAAAAATCATACTGGAGAAATTAGGTGATGCTGAAGACCTAAATAACAGAAACAGGATGAAAGGTAATGGTACAAAAATGCATCTTGGACATTACCAACAAGAATTTCTTCTTTAAGCATCTGAGGGGAAACAAAAGGAGAACAAAGAATTGGTTGTGCTAATTGATCATAAGTCCTCCAAACAAAGTAATACAGTCATTAAAGAAGAAGTTGTATGCAATTCCAGAACATAACAAGTGAGGAATACCCTGAAGGAAATACTGTACCACTCTGCAAGGTACAGGTAAGACCTGACCCAGAACACTCTGTTAAATTATGGCTTCCCATGCTAGTGAAACACAATTCAAATTAAAGAACGTGCTTCTAGCTTTTTTCCTTTTTTTTTTCAATTTTTTTTTTTATTTTAAAGCCCAAAAGAAGAAAAAGCAATGCAAACAGACTGTTGGTACAAAAATAGGTTGATTTTAACCACTTACGAGTTCAGAAGCTTTCTAACAAGCCAGAACAACAAAGTTTTGCAGTTTGATAAATTTATACACATGTGGTTGCTGGTGGTAGTATAAATTCAGTAAACTGAGAATTGCCTTCCAGACACATCTATGATGAGATCCCCAAATTAGCTACAGCTTTGGGTTGGATCTGCATAGACAATTTCCTTATAGGTACTTCTCAAAGGCTTTTGACAAATTAAGGCGAAAAGAAGAAAAAATCAAAACCAGGTTTTCCTTGAATTGCTTGTGCTGTGGGCCAACAAATTTTTTTCTGGAAGTTGCACACTTAGCAGCTTTGCAGCTGATGTCCACTCTCAATACACCCAGTGAGGGCACCAGGCAGAAGCAATCTTTCCTCCCTTTGCCCAGGCTACATAGCAGTGCAGCACATCAGCTTACAGAAAATAAATGCAACCTGCTTTCTGTCATGCCTCACAATGAAGTTGGTCAGTTATACAAAAACCAAACTTTTATAAATCCTGCATTCTGCCCAGAAAAACAAACAAAAAACCCCTACCCAACAGCTCTTCCCAGGAATTTGCTCTACAGCTGGAAGTAGCACATGCATTGTATACATGTTGCTACAAACATGGTGGTTAACAGCCAAGCTCTCAGTACAGCATGTGGAATCAAGACAGTGTGCCATTCTGACAAGAAAGGACTGCAAAATATTTTGAAGGCAGATGAGAATAATAATCCAAACTAAAAAAAAAATTTCACAAACTGTATACTGGTAGGAGACAGGATGAAACTGTGTTGGAAGATTTCCTGGATTCAAACAACTTTTATTATCTATTTAAAACTATATATGCTGCTCTTGATCTTTTGGAAACTGTCTTAACAACTCTGTTTATGTGTAATGATAGCAGGTCCACCTTTTAGCAAAACCCTGCCATCATAATTGGAGAGTATGTACCCAACATGCTGTTGATTTCATAAGACTTCATCACTTCCTTGGCTGTCAGTCTCAGCAATTGCAGTGTTGTGTTCCTTCCTCCCACTCTGTAATTTCTTTAGCACAGGGCAGGCAGTGGAGCATGATGTTTATGCTGCTATCTCCACTGCTGTTGCTACTTTGTCAAATGCATCTGTGAGACAAGTTGCTCAACCATTATGAGAATAATAATGTATTATGAAGCAGGCTACTTAATATGCTAGAATTATTCAGTAATGGTATTTTTAATGTATATTTAATTTCCATCATGACTACAATTTGTGTAGAGCTGCCTATAAGTCTTGAACAAAAACAAATAATTGTAATCCAGAGTCATTAGTACTACAGGTTATGAAGTAAATGCATACACATATGAAAATCTTTCTTGTTTCAGAAAGGTAAGTCTTTCGGGGTTATGTTAATAACCTCTTTCCTTAGTTTATCTGCATTAAGGATAAATTATTGTGTTTAGAAAAAATAGTATATTGTGTTTACTTTTGGGACAACATGTAACATACTTTTCTCCTTTGAAGGTCTCAGCAGCAACTGAATAGAATATTCGCTGTCACAGGACCCTAAATATCTGTCCATGGAAGAGGAACCTTTAAGGTTTCTTCCATATTCATCTTGAAAAACCTACATTTATATTTATACACCTGTGCTATGATTCCAGGGGGGAAACTTAAGACTTAAAATCCCTCTGGAAGCCAAAGCAATTTATCTTTTTTGTAATATATTTATAAGGCAGATACCCAGCATACACCAACACAAGTGGCTGTCAGCAGGAGCAGAATTCAAGGGACATATATAAGCAGGAAGGGCAGACATCCTCTGATAGATTATGCTGAAGGGGGACAAAAGATCTAAAGTTTAAACTCTCTCTTTCTGTCTTGTTCTCTTTGCACCTCTGGAAGAGGTTACTTCCCCCTGAAACAGTAAAGAAAATAATATGCTGGCACCTCTGGTGCCTCAATTGACAGCTAGATAACCAAATCTATTAATAAAACAACATTTCAGTGTTGCATTAAAAAATACCACTTTTTTTGGTTCTGACACTGTAGATCAGAGATGTTCCTTTTATCACTGAGATACCATGTATTTCCAATGTAAACAACAGTGCAGCCTTTTAATTTATATTTTAGAAGCTGTTTTGCTCAATAATCCTGTAGTCCATAGACAATATTCTCGGTGAGCAGGTTTCCTGATATGTTGCAAATACTCTACCCATAACAGAATATATTTAATATGATGACTTTATATTCTCTATAATTTCATCATTAATACTTACTGAAAATTAAGAGAAAATGTAGATAGGTATAGCACCTAATTAATTAGCATCACAGTGTGTGCAAAAAACATGACATAAATGCAGGATATCATATATTATGGAAAGCTATTGTGAAGATTATCTTTTATGACTTGTATTGGGACTCTAGATATAGTACACAAGATGGTGCCTATGTAAAATAGTTTTCATTCATTTTACTGATATCAGTGCAGTTATAACTGTTGAAAATGTCCATTTGGACTTACTTTTCTTTTTCAGAATTTTAGGTAGCCCAGTCCCATTTTCACTACTCTGCACAGACATTTCAGTGTTGATTTTCTTCACCCTATAACCTAAATTAATGGAATACAGTGAAATCTTTGAATTGTAGCATAAGGCTGAACTGTGCAAAAGAAACCTCTACAGATAAATATATATTAATAAATATAAGAAAATTCATGGAAAGCTCTACTGATCAAGGATCAGCCAGATGGTGTACCTTTTGGCAGTCTTCTCTGAACAATGATATCCAATGCCAACAAGCTCTTTTTCAGACAGTGTTTGGGCACAGCTTTAAAGAGTGTGGGTCAGGGTCTGTTCTCACAAGGTCAGTTGCACATGGCCACAGTGGTTTTGGGTGAAGAGATGTTTAGTGTATAAATGGGGATCTTTCATCTCAGAAACAGTTTGGGTTTTTTTAAGTTGGTACAAAGAACACAGTACAGATGGCCAAAATTGACTTAGCACTCAGTTCTGCTTAGCTTTCTTCTTTCCATTGCTGAGAAGCCTAAGAAATAGTTCATGAGGGATCCAAAACATATAATCTAACTGGTGTCGTACAAGCACATCTGTCTGTATCTGCTTTGCTGCTGTTTTTCTCTAACGACCGGCTGCAGAGACAGAGAGCTGACAGGCATTATGTAACCCTACAGTAGCTCTGACACTGGGTTAAGCTTTCCACAACAGCCCCCCCATGCCTTCAGTGCTGCAGTGTGCCACAGAGTCACTCTTCTGAAGTCTAAAGATACCTACTGGTACAAGACACTCAGGACAAGAAGTGCGGGGACGATCATTTGTCCAGCAGTATCTCCAAATGAAACACATGTGCATTACAGTTTAGCAAGATATTACAGCTGAAATCATCAGGAGTTTCTTGTTGCAAAATGGTTTGGAACAAAGAAAGCAATTCTAGCTTGAAAGCAGATTTGCATACAGGAGCTTAATTTATCAAACTGTGGGATGTATTTTGGAAAAAGAGAGAATACAAACGAAGAAAAGGAGAAGCATATTTAAGATGATTATGCCTTCCAATTACATACATCTTTACGCCCTGTACTTATCTTCTGACATGTGAAGCTTCTATTTTCCAAATAAAACACCTCAACACCTTAATTGAAAACAAATATGTTGAAAAACAGAGGAAGAAGCATTTCCTAATCCTGTAAAGCAAAGTGATATAAAGCCAGCTAAGAGCACAGTAAGATAAAGAATACAGCCTAATTGGTGATAAAATGTCAATATTCCAATAGATGTATACCAGCAGTCCATTAGATTTAATTAGGCTCTCTCAGCAAGCAATAAATCACGTAAAAGATGAATGGAGAAAGAAGTCAACTGACTGCTGGGAAACATTCATAGGTTGGTGTACCAAGGCTAATCTTTAGAGTACACTAAAAACTAGCCCAGACATGTTAAACAGGGGATTTGAAAAAAGGAGCAATGTCTAATATTAGTACAGGATTAAGAGATTACACAAAGGCACTGTTGATCTACTCAAGTTTTAATTATGACCTCACTTATTGATGTAATAAAAAAATATTAAGAAAGATTCACATGAAGGGAAGCACTAGACTGGAAAACTGGGCTGCTTACGCACAGCCCCATTCTGAAAACTGGTAACAATTATTGTGCAGCAGGTGGACACTGTAACTTCACCCTGTATTCAGCAGGAGCTGCCCCTCTACATTTTATCAACTGGATTAAAACCTACAGGGTGTGTATGGAAAACGAAGTGCAAATGAATTGGTGGTCACATTTGCAGAATTAGAGCAGAAGAGCAGCAAGTGCAACACATGCTGGCTGAGCACACAAAACCAAACAGAAAAAGGGGAGATGATGATGAGAAAATAAAAGCAGTAGTTATTGCAGCACTGAAGAGCGAAAATACAACAGAATTGAATGTGTCTGTCAGAATAAAAACTATGCTTTTTTGCTGAGATCAACGATATGATTTTATTTTTTCCATGGCTCTTCTCAGTTCTCCATTAAAAAGATGTCTGCAAAGAGCATGTGACATTTTAAAAATCTTTAAAAGCACGTGAAATACAGAGCACATGAAGCAAAAAAAGGGTTACTTTTTGGTGGAGGCCAAGGCAGAATAGGAGTAAGAGGATGCAAGAAAACATATTTTCAGATTTGCTTGGAAAGTAACAACTGATTTTTTAATTGTTTTGTTTTGCTTTGTTTTTGCAACCTAATCACAATAGTTGTCAATCCTACTTATTTAAAATGGATCTGAAGAAACTTGGATAGAACTGACATAAAGTGCCATTTCCCACAGGACAGGCTTTCTCTAGTCATGTGTAAAGAGCAATAAATAGTCTTCTTTTATTCAAAAGTGATGCTATGACAGTTTGCATTATGCCCAGAGACAGGCATTTAGTTTGCATATTACAAATAGAATGGGCCTCATGAGAGCGGAAGTTGAAAACCAACTTTCTACGATTTTTGGCTTTCAGGAAAAAATTCTGTATTTTTTTAACTTCTGCTCCTAATCTGGCCTTGTGAAATTTCATAGCAGAAAGGAAGAGAGAGGAAAAGTTCTCCAAGTGTTTGTAGATTTAACCATTACTTTGTGTTTGCCATTTTTAACTGTATATTAATATTCTATGAAAGAAGCTCAGTGGTAGGGAGGTAGGTAACCAGGAATAGGGATTTATTTTCTTAATTTAGGCACAAAACACTCGCTGGCTCCATGCTATTCTTCAGTTTGAGACTATCAAAGTTACTGACAGCTAACACATTACATCAAGAATATCCATGGCATATTTTCAGTGCTACACCTGAGCACCAGGGCAGTACTAAAATGCATCAAGTGTATCACTTCTGGCATCAGACAAGCTTCATCAGCGCTTGCTGGAGATGTGCTCCACTGCCCTGTACAGACCTCCTGTGGGAGGTAAAGAGCGTCCAAGCTCCACTATGCCTTCAGCAGCTCATTCTTCTTAATTTTGTTTTTATTAATTTGGAAATATCCTCTTTATTTTCAATTTTTAGAAATGGTAGCATATCCATGCAACCTCTGCATATTTTCTGTGTTTAAATGCAATATTATTATGACAACATCCAATGAGTCTGCACAGCAAGGGGAAATTTACTCAATGATTTCTGTGGTACTCAATGATTTCTGTGCAGGTTTTGGAAGACTGGAGCCTTTCCCTGGCATTTTCTGTTAAGTAAGGTTGGCTAAACGACTATTTTTCAATAAATTTCCTGGTAAAATTGGTGGGGTTTCCCTACTGGATAAATACTTGAGGAAGGTTTAAATCTCCATGTAAGTTTATTTGTTGGATTTTTTTTATTATTATTACCTTTTAGAATGTAATTTAGTTATTAGAGCATAGCCTTCTGGCAGTACTAAAGCACTTCCTCAAGGAAGAGCCGTGAAAGCCACCCAGGTAACACCTGAGTCACACAATCACAGCTAATGCTTCCCAGTCACCTTCTGGGTTAGAATGTGACTTATTGGAATTCTTTTTAGAAAGAGCTTTGTTGTGAAAGGGGGATGCACAGTGCCCCTGTGTCTAGCCTGATCTTCTGGATCACATAGTGATGATTATTGCCCCGGCTTTAGCCTTGCTACAGTGAAAACTAGCGGCATACACTGGCTTCCAGTCAGCATGAGAGCCACCCTTCGCAGACAGCAGGCACACAGACACAGAGCCTTTGCAGTTCCAGTGCAGAAGATGCACCCAAAGCTGGCATTAGTGTAAGAGCTTGGACAGGGGAAAGAAACAAGAGCTTTACTGACTACTTTCTCATGGAGATTCACAACATAGTTGGCCACCAAAACAGCTGCTTCTTACCATTTGCTGGGCCGCTGGAAACTCATCAAAATTTACAAATAATGTATCTTACTTTGGGAGAGACCAGGGAGAAGCAGGTTATTTTAGTCTCCATTTTTAGTACAGAACATGGGAAAGGGTAGAAGATATAGGAGTGTTCCAATCGGTTATTACATTTTTTACCTCAAGAATTTTACAACTTCATATATTGGTTCAGAGTTACTGTGTCTATTTCGAAGTTTTCCATACTTCTATTAGTATACTCCCCATCACTGGTGCTTTCCTTAAACTTTCGTTCAGATAAAGAAGTAAAATGCATTGATATTCTAATAACAAATAGTTATAAAGAAGGAAAACTTCCTTCACATTGTCATTTCTATCAAAATATTAAACCGTTTGTAACAGCCATGCCTGATAAATACAAAGATGAGGAAGATTATGTATTTTCCTACCCCTACATTTCTGTGTTTCATCAGAAATTTGTGCTTCAGAAAATAATTCAAAGTATCCCTGGTTTACGTACCTTTTTTTGCTATTTATCATACCATGTGTCACTGCATCACTGCCTATATGGCATTACTACTAGACCGTGAAGAAAAGTGGTTTGTTTACTAACAGAGAAATGTGGGCAATAAACACCTATTTAGAAAATGGAAAATAAATGACTCTGAATTCAGTGCTTATTGGAAATATTTTAAATGTTACACACAGCAGTTCATTTCTTTTATTCATTGACTGTTCATCCAGATAATATGAATATGTTCTAATGAAGCTAAATTTAACACCTATAAGTGTTCAGAAGTAAAATGCTTTTCCTTTGGGGGGCATATTCATTCATTTGTTCTACCTAACTATTATCAGCATCCAGACAAATTCCATGATGAGAAATTGATACTAACCATGTGTGGTATAAAGTTTGTGATTTGTGACTGAATACTGATTTGAGTTTTGTAGATATGAGACATCAATTTCCCAGCAGTGATCCTTCTGTAAGAAGCTAAAGAATTGTGACGGTTAGTACTTTCTGAAGTTCAGAAGATTTTAAAGCTTAAAGAAATTATTTTTAAAAAATTGTAGGGCACAGGAAACCTGACGGAGGTTTTTTAGGCTAGATGACATTAATCAGTCTGTGGACCATGACTTCACAGTTCTATACACAAAGGTGTAAGTACTTAAAGACCACAGCTGCCTGTCTCAAAACACTGCCAAGGCCACAAGAGGAACTTGCCATAAGATGGACAACAGGATGACAGCAGGAACTTGAGATAAGGACAGATGGGAGAAATTCTCAACAGGAAGGTGCTAAGTCCAGGCCTAGCAGATGTGAGATCTGGTTAGCACATCCTGGTTAATGCATCCAGTCAAAAAATTCCCACTGTGGTGAACTGTGGAAAAGAAAGCAACTACCTACACACACGCCGCCCCAAGCTACAGAAACACCAGCAACCACCCCATGCATGGACACCCAGAACTGGGGACTATATAAAGGTGGTACCCCCAGAAGAATGACTTCGGGACCCCCATCACCGACAAGCCCAGGGTGAAGAAGGACGGATGGGTCTACTGATGGTGACTACCTTCTGCCCTCTCTCCCTCCCCACCCACATTTCTTTCTATCTCGCTACATCACAGTTACTATTAAATAAACCTGTATTACTGACTTCAGCATATGGTCTTGTTTGCACCTTAATTTGGGCAGAGGCAACTCTCACTAATCAAGTCATAAAAAAGATACAGAGTAATATTTTGAAATCTTTGAGATTTGCTTTACTGCTTTCAATCTTTTAAGCATTTTGAGTCACACAAATATATATATGAGCAAAAAACATTGATAGCTATATTCTTTGATGATAAATCATTGTAATTTGGGGCTATTTTCATCTAATCTGTTCATCAAATACAAAAGTCTTGATTTCTCATTTCTTTTAAATAAATGAGAAAACTTTAAGAACAAACATGTAATCAAGTGCACAAACTCAAGATATATTTTCCTAGATGTAGTAGACTGAATTATATTAAGTTACAGGAAAAAACGGCAACAAGGTTAATGATAAAATAATTATATAGAATCATTTAGGTTGCAAAAGACCTTTTAAATTAATGAAGTCCACCCATTAACCCAGCACTGCCAAGTCCACCACAAAACCATATCCCTAAGTGCCACCTTAACACATCTTTTATACACCTCTGGGTGGCCTATTTCAGTGCTTGATAACCCTTTTGGTGAAGAAATTTTCCCCAATATCCAATCTAAACCTCCCCTGGCACAAGTGGAGACCATTTGCTCTTGTCTCATCACTTGCTCCTGGGAGAAGAGACCAACCCACACCTGGCCACAACTTTCTTTCAGGCAGTTGTAGAGAGAAATAAGGTTCCCCCTGACCCTCCTTTTTCTCCAGACTTAATAACCCCAGCTCCTCATAAGACTTGTGCTCCAGACCCCTCACTAGATTCTATGCCCTTCACTGGACATGCAAAACATTTAGATTTCTAAGTATTTAGAAAGTTTCTTCTTGAAGGAGGAAGCCTATTTACCAAATGCCTTCCAGTTTACAAAACATACCCCAGTGACTATAGACTGGAGGAGTCCCCGAACTAGGGTATCAAAACTTTTGATTTTTAGAACCTCAATTCAAGTTTTATCAACAACTAGTGCAGGATAAACACCACAAAATGAGTATGGTTTTGGTGAAATGGGTGTTTATTTCTGCTTTAATAATTATACATAGACAGGCTGATTCATTATTTACTCAGTTGTGTGGAAAGAATGTGAGCTGGAATTTCCCTGCTAGGGATAAACCTCTTTTGATTACCCAAAGTCAAACAGCTGAAAGATTTGCTCTATCAATAAAATTGTATCGGCTATGTTCTGCCTAAACATCCTAACCTTTGAAAAGTGAAAATGTAATACACAAATAATGCTTATAGATACTTCCAGAAAATTAATTATAATTGTTTATTAAGCCAGATGAAGTCCTTCCCAATTGCGACGGGTAGGGCCATACCCCAGAGGTAGTCCTTAGATCTCTGCTACACTCTTTGCTTAAAAAGCTGCTGAGTGGAAGAAGTAAGAAATCTCCATTCCCCACAGCACAAACCAAGAAGAAACAATAATAATACCTCAATATTATATAACTTAATAATAGCAATGACAAAATCTCCTGCAAGGGCCTAATAAACTGTCTGATAATAGAAACTTATAGAATGAATCCTAGTGAGCTTAAATTACTGAATTTTACAGTGAATACTATCTATGAAAAAAACCTAGTGTCTAGTAATAATAATTTGGTCTCCTCCTCAGGAATTTTACAGTTACCACAGTTTTCTGGATGCTGAAAATACCAAAATAATAACATTTAATTGGACTGAAAGGCAAAAATGCTAAGTCCTGTATTATAACAGCTGAACTCAGTAGCATGAGAAGCACCAGCATATCCTAAAGGCATACTTTGGAAATAATTATTTCACTTTTATATAAACAAAGCAATTAAAAATTCTTTTCAAATTATCTCACTTATACACACTTATCTATTTCACTCCTGCCACCATATTTTGCCAGTAATCAGCAGCAGCAATCATATTTTTTCTGTTTCTGTTTAGATGCAGAAGTATTTTCAGCCTGTATGATGAGATTGTGTGAAATACAACCCTTTTCTCACCTGACAACCATGTCATCCCAACAGAGGTGAAGCTTTGTCACCCTCCCAAGAAAAAGAAATATGCTCATCCATATGCTTGTCCTTGATAGCACATGGACACAATAGGATTTATTAATGAAGAGTCAGAGAACATCAATCACTTTCTAGACCACAGCAGTGATGGGGAAATTAAGCTCAATAATCTTATGCTTTTTGGAGTCACCAAAATGCTTAGTTCCATTTCTCCCCACTATTCTACCAGTTGCCAGAGTCCACTCACAGCAAGCAAGCTGTCAGGAAATAAGAACACAAATGGGAAAACAAGTACTGAATCTCTTCCTGAAGAGTGGCTACAAGTAAAAGGTACTTTGCCTTCTTCAAAATCAGGTTATTAATGCAGTACCTAAAACAAACAGAGTTTGAATTTTCTACACGTAGCTTCAAATTCTAAATTCCCTGTTCTTTGAATCCCATGAGCTCCAGTAATGGAACAATCTCTCCAGAACAGGAGAACACATGCCTCTCTAGCTATATTTGCAAATATACATCCATGTGAAGAAAAACACTAACCAAACCAAAAAATCCCCACCTTTCTACCTTATGTAACCTAATAGTAAATGTGAGCTACAGACTGAGCTGTCAGGCTGACCCAAGCAACTTATACAGGAGCTGATGCTAAACACTGCAGGGTTATGGGAAAGCCACCATTAGAGATCAATAGCAGTCAGTGGTGACTGCACTGTGGTGTAGAAGATTATTTTCTTTTAGTTAAACTAAAGCTAACAAGATCCTATTCCACTAGATACTTAATTATATTTGTAGAGCTGAGCCCAGTCTCACACCAAAGTGTTCCTTGAACAATGCTGTGAACCTTGTGTTCCTTGAAAAAAGCTACAAACCCTGTCTTGCAGCCAGGGCAAGCAACAGCAAAGACTGCAAAGAAATAAATCCTACTCCTGGAAGAAGGCACTGAAGGTGTTCAGTTTACTAGAGCAATGAAGAGAGATATAAATCTTGCAGCATTATCTCAACACCTCCAGTTTGAGAGGCAGGAAAAAAAAATTAATTCAACCTGAATTTCCTCCTATTCTTCTTTTTGGTGTGCAAGAGACAACTATTGACTTAAGAGTGATGATAAATGAAGTAGTTAGGTTGAAGTCTCGGAAATGACACTTTCTGAAGTAAATTCCAACTTGTATTGCAGTCAGAAGCAAAAGAGCTGTCAGAGAGATTTAATTCTCAAGAAGCAGTGTTTGGTAGGATGGTACATTAAGTTTTATGTTCTTATCAAAATACACTAATTCAAAACAGATTTACACTTTAGGGATGAAAACTGATAGATAAAGAATGCTTAAATTATCATAAGTAAATAAAAACCATAAAAGATGAATAATTCACTTTCATTAATACTTCAGGCCGTCTTTCTCTTGAGAATTCATTCAGGAAGAATAGTTGTTTGTCCACTCCAACCCAGTACTACTGAAATTGGCTCCTACTATTCAAGCAGTAAGGAAGCATCCTCTCAGATCAGGCAGTAAAATCAAGTGTCTTTTGAAAAAAAAAAAAAATTTCATTAGTTCCAGTTTGTATGGGCAGGTTTTGAAGAGCAAATGACAAATTGATTATTTTTTTCTACATAATATTCTAAATAAGGAAATTATTACATATAATTTATAGCCCAAATGATCAAGTTCTTGGTAGACAGCTCTGAAACAGTGTTTCCAGGGTCTCTCTCAAATTCATTTCCTGATCCTCACTGTACCTCAACCCCAAACACAGAACAGTCTTTCAGGTCACCAACATATTTTCTCTCCTAAGCCAGTCTTCATGAATGACTACTGATGTCACTTCCACTTTAAGAATACAGTCAATACATCTTCAAATTATATTTAAAAACTCTGAATTCTAAGCCAGTATAATCAAGCAGTTATGTCATTTTACCAGCTCAAGAAATGTATTTTATTTCTTTCTATATTATTATTATTATTATTATTATTTTCTTTAAAGAACATATAGAAAAAGGAATTAAGTGGCAAACTTCAGAAAGGCTTGCCATTTTTTATTTAAACAGTTAAAAGCCCTGATGGTTACAGGTACTGTAGTCATAGAGCTCAATCAATAATAGCCCTTTTTATCTCTCACCCAAAAATATTGTGTTAATTTTTTAGAAACTTCGTTCTGAGGAGAAAGATTAACAGAGTGGGTGATTTTGTTAGATCTGGTGGGTCTGTAAATTCTGTCTGAAAGTGATTTTTATTGTAAGTGGAATGGGAAATATTTCACATCCTCTGCTGTAGCATGAGATGCAAAAACATTTTAAAGGAACAATATATACACACAAGGAAAGAATTTCCTGAAGAGAAGGAACAAAAACTCAAACAAAAGCCTCAAACCATTAAAATAAAACAGCCATTAAATGAAATTTATACAGGATTATATTCAAAACTTAAATGGATGATTCTGGAGTTCATTGCCTGTAAAGAAGGCACAAAAAAATCTATTGGTATCTTATTACGTTTTTGGCTAAACTTGAACGACATATAGCAAGCAGGCCTCCAGCAAAGCCAAAGCACTCTCAATTTGCCAGATACAGAAATACACCATTAGATATTGATTTCCAATGCACTGTATGACTTTGCCAATTTTCTCATGTGAAGCCTCCCTGTAAGATATCAAGAACCACTAATGATAGACTGGGAAATTTCGTACTGATACACAGGTGTGCACACATACACACACACACACACACAGAGCACTTGTCACCTGTGTTTTGAGACAAAACCAGGTAGGAAACTGTGGCATGAGAGGAACACATGTCCCAGATAATGANTTGTCACCTGTGTTTGAGACAAAAACAGGCAGGAAACTGTGGCATGAGAGGAACACATGTCCCAGATAATGAGCTCTGCTGAGAGAGTGTGCATTCCTGTTAAACCAGGCTCAGCACATGTTGCAATGCCAAACTCTGAGCAATGTTTGGATCAGAGCTTGCTCAAAACTTGGACTGGTTTCATCTCAGCCTGAAATCTACCACCTCTGGCTTCAGAGGGGAAATTGCCCTGGTACAGAGACCACCTGCAATAGGATGTGCAGACTAGAGGCTCTTTAATGCATCTTGCAGGGGCCTCAAGCTTCTACTCATCTCAAGTATCCCAGAGTCACCACCACCTGCCTTCGCACAGCTTCTGAAAATCAGCACCTCTACCTGTACAATTTTCAAAACCAAAATACACAGTGGTAAAGATTTTTCTGTCAGAGCAGTTACGTGAGCATTTCTTCATAGAAGATTAAGGAAAAGTCCAGCTGAACAGCAGCAAAAGCTGTACATGGAGATCAAGAGGTTAACCCTGAAGTCTCCATATGCTTTATTTCACTAGTCTTAATATTCTCTTAATTTTATAAGATTTATGAGCACCCTTGAAAAAATAGTATCATTTTCAGAAAATTTCTATCTTTATCTACCAGAACCAGTAGATTTTAAAATCCTAATTACAGGAACAGAGATACTAGTCTAATGCCAAATCAAACCCAAAAAAGCAATAGGGGCAGATGGCCTGAAATAAGAATTCTTTCATGCAATGAAAAATCTCTTAATCCTTAAAATGGAAAAAACCCCAGAGTTTCTAAAGCTTTTGGACTAAAGAGTTATATTTTTAATGTGTTAACTACTTCAGATGTTTTTCTTTACACAGTGTTCAGTGTAGGCTGTAATGCATTTTCAAATATTTGTATGCTAAAGTGGGAGAATACATTTTCTCTGCAATATGAGGTCTAACAATACTTCATTGTATTAAAAAAAACCCACCTCTGATAGCCTTTGTTAAAACTGCATTTTCTTTTTAGTAAGATTTCCCATATAATTTCTTTTTAACCTCTTACATTTGGTGATGTCATATTAAAATTGCAAAATATTTCATGATGCATTCTCGGAAATTTGGGATTTTCCCTGACGAATGTACAGAGTGGATGGAGGCAAAAGATAAAACAGGAGCACTATTTTCTGCATCCAGCTTGGAACAAGCTTGGGAGATGTAATTGATCCTTAATATAATGGAATAGAACTGTGTAATTTTTTTTTTTTTTTGTAAGTTATATATTGCTTGAAATTCATGGCCTAAAGATTTTCAAGCTTTTCAATCCATACCATATGGCTCTGGATTTCCAAAAACTTCCAAAGAAGTTTTAGATGAGTTCAAGTTCTTATCAGGGTTTGAAGTTCATGACAAAATCCTCATAAATAAACTCAAATTTACAAGTCCCGTTATACTAACCAAATAAAGTGAATAGTAATTAACAACTGCTTGCTTAGCTAGGAACTGCTCTATCAAGTCCCTTCATGTCTTGAAACAAATGGCTGAGTTGTGCTAGTTATGAATCAAATAGGTACATGACCAATTCAGATAATGAGAGGGCTTAAGTGCTTAAAAACCTGAACTGATCCTATGACCTCAGTTATATGTCTTTGCAGGACTGAATCCAGCATGTCTAGAAAAGCTGACTCAACTTCTGCCACCATTAATTGGTAGGATTAGGTGAAAATGAATGTAGAGATGTTTAGTTTGTTTGATATTATTTCCTTAAACATATAAAAAAACCAAATAATTCCTTATAATTGCTACGATCACCTCAGCTCTTTAGAAAATAGGAGGTTTCAATATTGGGCTCAGAAGCTGACTTCTTTGACCTTATTTTATAAGGAACAATCCAGACAGTGTAACCTTGCTGTTGGCAGCATTAGAGATGAAGCTGATCTTAATTCCAGTTAAAGTCTTGCTTGCTCTTTGATCACATGAAACAAGGTCAAACTTATTTTACCTGAAGGTGTACCCTGTAAAACTCAGAAAAGTGCTACAAAGAAGCAATAGAAGCATTCATAATTTAAATGACAGGATGTTTTATACAAAGGACTGTCAAGGAATATGACAAGGCTATGAAGTAAATTGAACAGAATTCAAGGAATCAATTGAGGTGGTAGAGCTAAATGAGAAGGATTAATATCATAGCTAAAAGAAAGGGCACTGGAAATGAAAGTAGCTAGACACAGATGTAAAATCATTTTAGTGATTGCCTAGCATATTTCTAGTATTTTATAAATAAAAAATAATTGCCAATTAGGAGAAAATAGTTATTAACAGCATAATAAAAAAGAGAATGGAAAGACAGAAACTTGAAGAACCAAAACGCTCAATAAAGAAGATGGGGCAGCCTGCAAACATACTTCAGCCGTAAGCTGAGGTGCTTTTAGTGATTGAAGTTTTCTTTCTAATGAAAACATTTAGAGGGTCTTACACAGCTCACATGGTCTTGTGTAAATGTCAGCAAAAAGATGCTGTATAAAGATATCATGCAAGTGAGAATGGAGTAGCTTAAATTCTGATTTCCCCACTAACCATTTCAGGATTTTTTGTTCAGTACCGAGGAACATTGTCTCAGGTGTTTTATTTGATTTTTTTAATGGTAAATAAATCAAATTCTTTTTCCAGTTTCCAATGCATGCACATACAGCAGTCTTATAAAACATTAAAACATCAGAAGAAATAATGTATTGTTGCACAACTGGTTATCTAAATATAAAGCTTTATGCTCTAATTACAAGCAAGCTTCATAAGAGGTGAAACTAAAGTAGGGAAAATGAGAAGACTCACTCGAAGCAATGAGACATCCCAGGGATGGTTTCTACCTGTATCCACGTCTCTGAAATGCTCTCATTGCCTGGCAGTATCTCATTAAGATGAATGGGTCACTTCACAAGTCTTTGGAGACTTTCTGAAAGGGCATTGAGACATGAAAGTGAGAAATAATAGCATTTACTTTCTGCATAATTTAATAGATATTTACTGGCATGGCAATCAAGTGCCTTACATTTAAAAAAATGAGCGAGAACCACTCAAGTTTTTTGAGATTTTTCACCTTTCCTGCACAAGCTTTCACACGGATTTTTTGTTTTGTTCTGTTTCTTCTAATTAACTAGCTTAATGTTTCAAATTCTTGGCAGTTAAAAGCTTCTATTAATATTGGTACCTCTCAAATACAGCTTCATGACAGGTAAGTGCTAACATATCTTCAGCATGTATAGGTTTCTGTGAAAGACTGTTAATGCAGCCCTCTTCCTTTTTAGTACAGGTGTACCCAATGTGCCCTCTCCAGCTGCTCTGAAAGTTGTTTGTTTGTCTTCAGAGTTCACACTGACTGAAATACAAGTAACCCTTAAAGCAGAAGGATAAACCTGCTATTACACTAGCTTACCAGCAATTTCAGCCTCCTTGTTAAAGAAATGGGGGTAGGTAGAAAGACATGGTGGCAACTGAAGATCTGGTATACCTCTAATTAGGCCAGTGTAATTACACAGGCAGCTGTAAAGGCTTAGAAAATTTCAAGTCAGTCTCCTGGTCAAAATTTGCTGAGACGGTACACTTCATCCAGCACATGGCGGGGATCTAGCCAAGCTCCTTCCCCCTGGAACAAAAGTGCCTCTCGATAAAAATGAAGATTTCCTTGCTGCCCAGGACAAGTGAAGCTTTCCTGATACAAAAAAAAAAAGGACATTCCACAAACCAGAGTCACTGAGTCACTACTGAATCTCCTCCTCATTCTGTATGTATTCTTTCCCTGCCTTCCTACAAGGAATTAAAAAAGTCAGTCATGGTGCTATGCCTTCACTGCTAGTTAACGGAGAGAAAGGATTTTAGCAATACCTGCCATCTTGTCCAACACCTGTAAAAGAGAAGAGATTGATTAACCCCACAGCTAGCTGATGGGTAGGTATCCATGTGATGGAACAAAACTCTTCCTGATACAGACAGATAATGTAATAACATGATGTAATCTCACAGCAACATGTTGGGAGATTCAGGCTGGGAGAAACAGTCACACCACGCATGCTGCTCAGAGAAGCTGTGAAACCCTTTCCTTTGCCGTTTTCAAGACTCAGCTAAACAAAGCTGGCTGACCTCCTGTGAGGTCACCAACTGTCCTGCTTCAGGCAGCAGGTTGAACTCGGTGACCTTGGGAGGTTCCTGCCAACCAATGTTTACAGCATTCAGTGAGCACTGTACACTTATAAAGGCCAAGCTGGATGCCTTTAGGCAACAAGAGGAAATGTTATCTGTAGAAGTGTCAGATGGTACAGAGGTATTTGAACCTGCTCCTATCTGTGGGACCTTTGGGATTATGAATTTATCTCTAACTAGGTCCTTTAAGCATGTCCTGGTATTCTTCAAACGGTCAAAATGGTCTATTAACTTTGTTAGCATAATAAAGCTTTAGCTTTAAGGAATCTGTAGCTTCCTTAGTGACTTTGAGAACATGAGATCTATATTCCATTCTCACATTTTTAAAACCATTGCCCATGCCAAAGTGTGTTATAATGCAAAAAAGTACCAGAGAAGCTTCATTATTCTGAATTGGAATTTCTCATATCCATATTTTAACAATTACTTGATGTAATACAGCAGCCAAAGCCTCAGATGATAACACAACACCACCATTTGATGGAAAAATTATCACTATTTTAAATTTGCATAAAGGCAATTATTTAAACAGCCATATAAATAATAAGTTCTTTGAATAGGTTAGCTGAAATTTATCTATATTACTGAACATTAAATCTTTTCAGCATTTTCAGTCTTGCTCTGGAGGATCAAGTCTTCAACATCATAAGAGTTTGTGACATACACAGCAAACACAAAAATAAGGAAAAAGCAGAAAACATATACTATATTTTACAATTATTTTAGAAAGTATTTAAAAGATTCAGATTTTTCTCTAAGCATTTTAAGTGGTAGTAATTTTTAAATACCCTGAAGTAGCTAATATGTTGCGAAGTTAAATGCTTCATAAAATTCCATTTCATAAAGAACAATAATCCACAAGATCACTTCTCTTATGCTAGTATTTTTCTTCACTAATTTATATTTTGCTTTGGAAATCTACAATTACTTTTTTTTTTAAGTGAAGTTCAAAAATATTTTTCAGTTTATTCTTTTGAGTAAATAATTTTTAAACTGAGCTCTAGTGAAAGGCTGTTTATGCAAAGTTTTCCAACTAAGTTTATTGAAAATATCACTTGTTGATATGATGTTCCCAAGGCTTACATTCCAAGTTTTATAAATGCAAATTCCACTTACATACACAAAAATTCCAAAAAAATACTTTACAAAATACTTTTAAAGTCTGTTTTGCATAGAACTTTTTTAACAAATGGGATTTTTTTCTCATCTCCCAAATCTGATACAATATTTTTAATGCCCAAGCATCATTTTTCTATTAAAATACAGATTACATGAAGATTGCTCATCAGATGTGTTCATTTTTCAATCACTGCTTCTAATGTGTCAGTCTTTTCTGTTAAAGAATTGAAATAAAAAAAAAAATATGCACATTAAGCCAGTTGGGTTTAAGGCACCTTTGCCTGATTAACTGTCAGAATAGAGAAATTAGCATGTCTTAAGCAACTGAAAAAGCATTAAGTTTTTATGCCACAAAACCACGTATCTATGGGCATCAATTCTGTAATGTAAAAAAGTGACAATAACGTTGTAGAGTCAAAGGATACTATTTACTAAAAGGGCGGTTTTGGTAACTCACAGATAAAGGAAGCAAAGTTGGCATTATCTTTTCTTTCCGTCTTTAAAAATTCTAGTGAAAAGAACAGCTCATATGGAGCCATTTAACTTTTCTTTTCCTATGTTGATGTCAGCTTTGCAGTTATACTTGGCATAACAGCTTTGATTAAACATTTTATATAATTGTAAGCTTCCTGAGGGGACTCAGAATGGAACTATCAGGTGCTTGGGTTACATTCCAGATGGCAAGAGATTTGCTCAGCTTCACACTCTTCTTCCCACTGATGATACTAAACCACAGTGGAATTCATTTGCAAGTAATTCCAGGAACCATCAGGCTGAATTTCAAAGAATTAAAAAAAATCAGCAACTCTGCTCCTAAAACAAAGCAGATGATTTGCAGTTACCTGTTTTATAAACAATTCCAAGGCTTTACCTTGAGTAATTTTTAAACCTGTGTCTGCAAGGGCTAGGTTCCAAAAGCACCGCTGTTGCACTAAGGCTACATGTGAACCGAAATGGCTTTCCAGAGTTAATCCTTTCCCACTCCTGATTCGATGTGTAGCTAAATGGATACTAGAATCAACAGTCTCTAGAAACAGACAGTATGGTCAGGCCATGTTGAGAAAGTAGCCTATAATCAGAATCATTTGGGCTACCATCACAAATGGCCACTATCTAGACAAACCTCTTTTACCACAGCAAGTTAGCTTCTGCAAGAAGTTAGGAGGGATCCAACTTCACCTGCAGAAATAGCAATACCAAGGTACACCTTCAGGATGTTCAGGAACAAAACTGAGGACACTGCTGCTCTATATTCCAGAAATTACTGTGCGTGTGATGTGAAGGCTTGCAGGACAATCACAATGACCACTCAGAAATCCCTAATACACCTGGTTCTGCGGTTTGCCATTTCCCTGTTTCCAGTGAGCTGTCAATTGTTCGTTCTTGTTTCTCACTTGCAAATAGAATGATTTAATGTGTGCTTATACATGCACAATGATTGAGCTGGGCTGGCTTCTGGAGTTTTTCTATCCCATGAAAATGGGCATCTAAAATGGGACTTGAGCACAGTGGAAGTATTTCCACCCAAAACTTCATCCCAAAAATTCTCTCTGGCAACTGAATATTCCTAAAGTCTCTATTCTTGAGTTGAAGTTCATACTCAAGACCCAAGCAAGACTGCTTCTTGTCATGCACAGAACTGTACTAGGCTGAACTAAATACCTGTCACAATAGCTAAATACTGAATTGGACTATGTTTTATTTTAGCACTCTAGAAGACTTTATCTGCTGGATTTTAGGCTCAACACCCTGCAGCAGACTGGCTTTCCACTTCCCATTCTCAGTAACACATAGCTGTGACAGATTGAGGATGCCTGAGGAAGAGAAACCAGCCATGGGGAAATGAGTACTGGTTTTGTATTTCATCAAAAGAGAATAACAATAATTATGTGATTGTACTGCTAGAACGCTTTGAAAGAGTGGTTATAGATACATAGTCAGAGGAGAGGAGTTTGAAAAGATACTTTTTTTCTAGCCTGGAACCAAAGTTTTGTTCTGTGTCTGGAACAAAATTGTAATGCAGAATGAGAACTGAACTAATGCTAACAACTACAAGGAGTTACTGGCTAAAAATAAAGGCTCATCAGAGCTACTAGTAAGTGCAGATTCACTCAAAGTTAGTGCAACAGACAACAGCGGAAGTGGTAACTGCAGTGAAATTAATGCCTGATTTGTTGATCCCAATTTCTTTTATTCACTCTGTATTATCCACTTTTTTACTGCTAACAAGGAAAGGTAGAGGAGCAAATACTTACACAAAATTGTATGACTTGATTCTCATCAAAAGCTACAGAGGAAATGGAATATTTTGGAATGGGCTTTGCTGTAATGCAGTAAATCATAGTTTTCAAATGAGCATTCATCAAAATACTATCGGAATTCTAGAAAACAATCAAGGAATTTAACTGTGGGTAGTAATTTGAAAAATTAATATCAGTAATCTGATGTTGGACTGTCTTAGCAATGTAAGGTATGATCAAGCAACTCTTAGATCTCAGGTTATATCAGGACACAGTTATTTCAAACCCCACTTCATTCTGCATAAACAGAATATAGAAACATTGCACTGGAGCATCTTTAAATAATAACAATATGAACATGAAAAAATTAATTTTGTGGAGTCACCTCTGCTTTCTTATCAATATAGTTTGCAGATATTACCTTTGACTGATGGGATGTAAAAGTTAAAGCAGTATTTCACTATAAGGGATTCTTTGAATCAAAGAATTAAAAGTAATGTGAAACAGAATAAAGGTCAGATACATCTGACCTTGAAAGATAAGAATGAGCTGAAACTCTTTTAAGCTTCTAAAACCTCAAAATTAAATTTAAAGGGAAGGCCAATAAGGATTCATTCAATGTGCTTATGAATAACACTTTAATGAAATGTAAATCTTATGTTCTATCAGATGAGTAAAATGTCATGCCTGAGCTATATTACACATCTAGCAACATAAATGAGAGTTAAAAAGAACATTCTTCCATCTCATATATATAGGAAAAGTATTAAAAGATTTAAACAGTAATATAAAAGTTTAAACTTTTTTTTTGCATGAAAATAATGCTTAGGAATAAACATTGTAATAATAAGAAAAGTAATTTAACATTAATTTAAAAATTAATATATAGCCAAAAGATGTAATTTCAACTACATTTTAAGTTTGAACTCTGTTTTGAAACTACCATGACAGGCCTTTAAAAGTATTTGTTTACAGTACTGGTATTTTTCATGTAGTTATATTTAAACCTTAGTTCTGCAATTTTGATCAATCAGTTTGTTGGAAGGTTCTTTTAAATATTAAAATACTAGTCCTGAGTTTGAATAGAGTGAAGTCTTCAGGACATAAGCATCAATTATAAACCACTGTTCTGACTGTCCTATTGATTTAAAAATAAAAATGGAAAAAACATTCAAGTCATATCATAGTCTTATGGGACAGGAAGCAACCCAACAGCAGAGCTACAAAAATTACTATTTTATGCCACTTCAGAGACCTGAACTCATAGAAAATTCAAAATCTATTCAAGGAACAACTACTTGTATTTGAATAACAAAGGGTTATCTCTTCTGTAGCTCTTACAGAAATCTTTGTTTAAGAGAGGAGTCAAAAATGGACAGTACAATATTAGTCAGGAAGGAAATCTTCAGAAACATGATTACACATAACCTCTGCAAGGGATGCTTTAGCTTACAATTCACTTGATTTAAATCTACTAATTTCCTTTTCTGTTATCTACTTAGAAAATTCTTTACAAGACAAATATTTTCAAAAGAATCTCTGAAATTATTCTCTTTCCATAAAAAAACTGCCAATAAATACCTCATACCTGCTAGAAATTGATGTGTAACTATGTCACATCCCAAATTTTGGAAAATTAGATTTCAATGTCATAACGTCTGAGATTGATTGGATGTTCATGGACTTTTAATCTGTCAGTGATATAATAGAAGAAAGTAGCTATGATTACTCTGTTTATGAAAAATATTATTCTCAATTCCTAATAGGGTAGAAGTACTCATAAAGTAGAGACCAAAAAAATAACTTCAAGCTACAGTAATTCTTCACATAAAGCTATTTTTGTGAATTACATAGTTATTCATAGTCACATTTTGTCCCTGCCAATACTTGTCACAAACACCTAGGAAAGCTCACCTCAGAGCAATCTTTAAAATTTTTATGAATGTATGTCTTGTCAGCCCTTCTAAAACTTTGTAAAGTAACAAAGTTTCCCTGTTCTACTTGAATGGATTAACAAATAGGTATTTGGAGAGGCTTGGGAGCATGTGAAATGCCAGGAAGTTAAGATGACAGGATAAAATTATTTGAAGCTATAGTAATGCTACCATAACGATGTCTACTTAAGAAACAGCTTCGTCATGCTGTTTACAGTATTTATTTAAATCATAAATATCTGAAACTCCAATTATTTTTAAAACCTTAGCCACCTATTGGGTATATTCTACATTTTAAATCTGGCAAGGTCTCCTCTGTTCAGTTCTACAACTTTGTCCCTACTTCTGAAGCAGAAAATACAACTATTCTCTATGGTGAGATAAAATGGAAAGTGCCATCAAGAAATTATTTATAATGTGAATAATTTTATGCGTAGGTAAGAAAGATTCCTTCTTTTTTAAGAACTGTGAACAATCTGAGGCCAAGTCTGCCTGACTGACTTGCTAGTCATTACAAGTAATCAGAAAATTCGTGGGGAAGATGCATTGATGATGACACCATTTTAATGCTTTTTAGATTTTTCTTTTCTTTTAGTGCAGACTTGTATTGCCTGTTGCTTTCAGATCTTTCAGGAGAGACACGCCAACATTTCAAATAAAAACGTGGCAGCTTAGAAATCTACATTACATATATGTTTGAAAAGGCAGTTATGGGTCAGATGGTGCCTGGCTGCATAGAGCTGCAGAAGGGAATAAATCCTCATAGCTTCTCTTGTGCACCCATCCGGGAAGAACAGCAGCTCCAACACTGAATAACACAGCTGTTCTTTCTGCATTTTTGCCCCGAGAGAAGTTTCTGGACCGCTTGGAAAATACTTGGGAATGCAGAAGAAAGTGAATTTTCTGGTCTCTTTCAACAGATGTTCCTTAAGGTGCATATTATCTGCACACTGTGCCTTTCTGAGGTCACTGAAAGGACACGGATTTTTCCAAAGGAATCTAGAGAAAAAAGGGAAGTAAACTGGTACACTCGGTTTGTTAAAATACTGTTTCTTGTAACAGTCAAGTGTAAATATGCCTGACCTTCCCCTTCAGATGGTTCCTCTGTAAAGGAATCAGAGAGAAAAGTAAATTTCCAGGTATACTAAAACAGAGAAAGGAAATTTGGAAGATGAGGAAAGAGGCAATTTTTTGGTTTTTGACTAACTGAAATAAAGGGGAATTCCCCACTTCTAAATATTAGCATAGTTTTTACCCTCAAGGCAAATGAGACAGCTCAGATTGACAAAAAATCCCTCCCACAGCAAGCAGTAAAAACAGGTTTGGCATTTTTAGGACAGAGGTTCTGGGACTGCCTACACAAAAGATTCATCAAAAATTTACTGAAGCTGGTAATAGGCAGCTTTTTTCCTGATATGGGACTAGAGTGAAAACCCACAAATATTCAAACCTTTCTAAGAAAAGCAATGATGTATGTTCATTTACTTCTGAATGGACTCTTGCATCTGTATCATCTTCACATGTCAAAAATAATTTGATTATATAAGTTTTACAATGAATAGAAAGAATTTAAAGATAAGGAGAAAATAAAGCAAAGTGTAATACAGCCAGGAAAGGGAGAGCAAGGCACTTTGGGATGCTATTTTAAGGCAATGTTTTTATTAATTAATCTCGCAATCACATAGCATCTGTCAGCTATGGAAAAATGTTAAGGAAGAATGAATGAAGATTGTACTATAGAGAAAAAAACAATGCATAATAAGCTGATTACAAAATTATCTCCTGTAGACCCTCAGAAGAATAGCAGGTTGAATCATACAAGGAACAAACTAAATGTGTTCATAAACCCTGTGCTGGGAATGAACACAGCCACATCTGGCTGAGACAGTGGAAAAATGCTACCTTGTGCTTTTATTCTCATGGGCAGAGTGAATTGACACTTTGGGTGGCTGAAACCACAGAGCTAAATATTCATTAGAAAAGACATGCATTACAAATGCAGGTAAGCCTCTTTTGAAAAAATGAACCATTTGCAGGTGTATGTTTTCCAAATGTGTTCATTTTTTTCATGATTCAGACAATTTAACTGGATACACTTTCGTTGGAAAAAGTCAAGAACAGCCTGCCTGGACTGTTTTTGTTCCTTATTTTTGGCATAATTCTTGGAATTATTTGTCAATAACGAAATAAAGGAGCAAAAAGTAGAGAATGGTTTTCAAGAATAACCTACCAAAATGCATCTTGAAATTAAGGTTTAAGATGTGCATATTCCCCTGTATAGACCTTGTATAGTGAATAACAAATACAAGTAATGTGATTTTGATATGAATTTTGAACAAATATTCTAAAAAATATTCTTAAGTCCCAAGAATTTTCACATGTGACTGGAAATTTTCAGTGTGATCATAGATAATGAATATTTTGACACAAAAATCACAACAATAAAGCTTTAATTTATGGAGGTGTCTTATACTTTATTTATATCTCTAACCACGTAACTATATTCCCTGTGCATCCCAGGGGTCCCTATGTAGCACCTTTTAATCACTTCTCATTTACTAAGAACTACAAAAAAGGTTAATGCTGCCCTTTCATATTCTGTGCCCTTCTTTTTCAAGAATAGCCTGTGATTTTAGTCATTTCCTTCAGCTGAGTCCCTGGCCATATTGCTTTGGTGTGTTTGTATTCACAGCGCAGTGCCAGACAGATTTCCACCGTCAGTTATATCACGGGTTGATTCTATACCATCAAAAATATATAGCACCATTGTCGGCTGAAGAAGATAATGAACAGAAAAGCTCCAATGCATTCTTAAAAGAGAGTTCTAGTAAAGGACCTCTAAATCTGAGTAACTGCTATGTGGGTATGACCAGGAAAACTCCTACTTCCATGGACTAAATCCGTGGTGATACAGCAGTGAATGGGACTGCCCAACTGGCTTCTCTTTTCCTTTCTGCCTGTTAAGAACAGCTGTTTTATTTTTGTATTTCAATTCTCTTTATCCTCTAATACATTGGAGATCAAAATATGGGGGGAACCGTTTCCTTAACAATACCAAATCAATTACTAAAACTGAAGTTGTTTAATTTGTCTTGGCCTCAAATATTTACAAAGCAGATGAATTTCCCTTAATTGCACCTGAGGAATTAAAACTGTGCTGCTAATGTGCAATTCTGCTATCAACATACTTTATCAAATGACATTTAAAGAAATATTTTGTGTGCACTTTGTCCCTAAAAGTCAGGAATATTTTTATTTTCCAAGATAAAGAAATACTAGTTTTACATTCCTTTAAAAGCAATCATTGTAGCAGACAGTTTCCAGCTGAATACTTCCCTCTCTGCCTAGGTGTTTACATGTCCCTTGACGTATGTCTCCTTTCTTGTAGCAGCTCAACATTTCTCCAATCCACGGTGTATGTCACAGCAGGTTATCAAATACTGTGACTTGAGGCTATGAAGGCAAAAAAGTAAAAGATAAGAAGGTTCTCGTATGTATTTACATTCCTTATTACATTCTTTCTGTATTTCCTTTCTCCCATCTCACTAAATCATAATAAACTCATCATCCACCCTGGGCCCACAGATGCTGGGAAGCAGATACAAGCACACTGCCGCGTCTCAGGAGAGGCCGTGCCCAGATACATCATCAGTGTGTTTGCCCAACAGGCCAGCACTGCTCGGAACAAAGTGCTTCTGAGCCGCTTTTGCCACAGGAAAACTCTATAATCAAAAAGCCTCCCATGAGCTCTCATGCAGAATTCACTGAGATGCAGAACAAAATATAAAGGAGTCTGACTTAAAAATTACTCACACAAGCAACTTGTAACTATATACAATATTCTCCCATCCAATCAAGCTTTCTCTACAGATCTTTTTTTCCATACAGATGAAACATCTTCCATTCCTAGCATGATTTGTTTTGAACACCTTATTATATATGATTAAAAGTTTAACGATGTTTTGATAGGAAAGAGCTTTTGCATAATTACAACAGAATGACATGAAGATAATACCAAATATAAAATTTTGTCTCTCATTCTATATATGAAACTCAGTTAAGCTTTTACAGAGCACCTGCAAAGGTTTCCATGAACTCTCCCAGTGTTTGCTTTGGTGTGAATGGGGTTCATCCCTCTAAATTATGATAGCTGTCAGCAACTTTAAATTATTCACAGCTAATGAGGTATAGGAAAGCCCTCAGCACTCCTGAGGTTAGAAGGACAGATGTGGTGTTAGACTGGTATTCTGTCAGCTGTGAAGGCATGATGCCTGTATGGCCACTAAAACAGCCTTAAACTGATAATATGCCACTACAGCACTGAAGAGTAATGGTTCTGAACCCCAGAGTTCAGGCCATACTGTTCTGAGAATCCTGTAAACAGTGAAGTGGAAATAGTTCCTGCTACAAAGACAACACTCCAGTACTCTAATAAACTAACAGATTATTATATGCAATCTTTTAAAAAATGACCACTTTCTGGACTCAGTTATACTGCTACCGAGCACCCGTAACTTCCCCGTAATTCATTTATCAGTAGATTTTTTTTAACAAGGTTCCAGAGTAGGTATGAAATAGTGTGTGTTATAGTGTGCTATATAACAAGCAAATACCATTGTTCCCATTAATTTCAAATACAACTATTTGGTTTCCTACCAAAATTGGTTTAGAAAGCATAATCATTCATATATTTTGACTGACCTATCCACTTTTAAATCAATCAGTTAAATCTTCTGGATTTCAGGATGCTAACAAGGCATCTAGACATCCATAGCAGAAAAGGAAGTGCTCATTGCTAGACATGAGTGCTCAGGTAACAAATGCCTTATGTGTCACATCATCTGCTGGAGACAGTGTCCAGCCATAGATCTGGGCTGCAGATTTCGTGATCCCAATTAATGTACAAGCTTTGTATTTTAACACAAGACTATGAAGATACTATGATAATTATCTGCTCCCTGTGTGCAACCTTCAGCAAAGTGTCTCAGTCCTCTGCTGTCTCCCAGTGTTTGAGCATTCCTGTAGGACTTTCCCACCTTTCCCCTTCTTCCCTTCCAGAAATGGTCATTTTCTACAATGGTTCTGTTCCCCTGAAATTGTGAAATTGTACAGTGAAGTATTCTGAATACAAGACACTACAAATTTATTACAGCCTAAAAAAGACAAGTGAACTCACTATGTGGAGAAAGATAAAATGATTGTGGGCCATACTGAAAAGTAAACTGCAAAATCAGCTTTTTCTTGGTTCATCATTGTCTCCACATCCGTGAGGAAACACCTGCTGAATTAAATAGACATAAAAGGGAGTGCACACAGGATTGTTTGCAGTTTCTTGTAAAAAAACATTTGCAGTGCATTCTAAAAAAGTGATGACCAAGGTATGAAGTATATGATTTTACAGAGAACTCTATTTTATAGTTATTGAGATTTAATTTTTTAATTTAATTTTTACCTGTACTGCAGCTTGCCATAAGATTGGGAATTTCTGTTAAGAAGAATCCTTAGCTTAGCATGTAGGCTACCTTGACTATCTAAAATGGCCAGAAAAATCGCCCTTTTTCAATAAGGGTTGTTACAAGTTCTTTCCATTATTTCCACAGATCTGGAATTACAAGTATGCATTAGAGAAAGAAAGTAAAAAAGAACATACATTTTCCTATACATGAATCATTTGATTGAAACAGATTTTTGTTCCATTTATAAGATGCAAAGTTTAGCAGCAACCAGCAGGCTGAAAACTTGCACATTAAGAAGAAATTTAAAAAAGATATGTAATAGCACTAGCCAGTAATGCCTATTATATCATGTTCCAATGACAGCAACCTTACTGCAGAGCTCCTCAACACAAGCCAAACGTTTCATTAATAAAAATGAAAAATCTCATATCCCATTTAATCTTACTACACTTACTGTTATTATTAATAATGTTTTATAATAAAGCCATTTCCTTTTGCTATAATTTTGCTAAAGAAGTGAATGATGCTTCTTGATGATACACTAGATACACATGCTGTATTTTTGTTGTCCATTATGTTAGTATTTTATTCTGAAATAACTCCCAAAGGCGTGCTATCAGTGGACAGCAGATGGAACTTTATTCTTTTTAGTGGCTGCAGAACTTTCCAAAGTAATATATTTCTTGTTCTTGTATTCATCACTCAGCTCTGATGTATGCTGACTACTTCTCAAGTTAGAAACATACCTACACAGAAATGGAACCGAATATACAATCTCTTTCTAGTAAAGATCTACTCTTCCAAGAGGTTCAAGGGAAGTCCTGAGACCATTCCTTCAGCACTGCTGAACACTGCCTGTAAGGATGTGAACTCAGTGGCTATGAAGATGCTCTAGACTTTGAAGCTAAAATAGACCTTTATAATTAGTCAGAAGAAGAAAAAAGAGCAATCTATTACATGCATGAATAACCTAGTATTAATTGCCAGCAAATGAAACCAGCTTTTTCTTTTTATGCCTCAGTCTTCTACATGTTCTCCATAAAAAGCTGAATTTGTGGTACTTGCAGGCAATTCAAAGTCAAAAGAACCAATTTAAAGCAGTAGAACCAAATGGACACATTTTGACACAGGCAAGGACAAACAGTGAAAGAGTAAATGCTTTGATCTGAATCTCAGCTGGAGTAAGAGAATACATATTATGACAGCTCATTACAAAGCACTGAATCTGGTATTAAAGTTGCCAAGACAAGGCAACTGACTTCCATTCATCTTGGTAAAAATGGGAGGATCACCATTGTGTCAGTTGGAGATTTTGGTTTATTTTCACATCTGTCTCTAGAATGAAATGAGATGATCCTGTGACATTAACAGAATGTTCAAATAAATTTTAATTAATTTGGAAAAGTGCTGTTTTGATTTCAGAACCTGCTTGTTTTTCTGCATTTATCACTCATCACAGGAGTTTGTGACAACTTGAGTTCCTCTGTGCACTTTTATAGGATTGTGTGTAATGGCCTTGATTTTGAGTCGGGTTTCTGGAATGCCATTTTTTAAGTTTTAGGTTTCCTTTCCAAGAACTCTTCTTAATACCATTCTCTTCTCGCTATATATCCAGTTCTGTTTCCACATGCATGCAGGCCTTCCTGAAAGCCCTATGAATTTCAGAAAGCCATATGAATATGGTTGCTTTTCAAATAATTTTCAGTTCAGTAAGAATTAAAAAATTTCACAGCAGAGTTTACTGTTTCAGCTTGGGGCAGGCTGCTTGAACTTTCCAACACTGGCATCTTGGATAAATACTAAACTACAAGTAGGTTCTCGACCCCCTTAGTGGGGAAAGCCAGAGGCAAAAAGAGAAGAAAGAGACATAAAGGAGACAAAGATGCCTGCAGCTAAATTTTACCCCTTGTTGCTTTCAAGACACTCAGCATAATTTTGCCAAGGTTTTCAGTGGGTGACAAGTAGCTGGTACCACTCACAGCTCACTACATGGCCAAAAAACTGGGGGGAGGCTGAAAGCCACAGAACTGTAGCACTAAGAAAGGTTAATAACCTGATAACTTCTCAGAAACCAAAAACAGCTCTAAATTTTTACTACCTTTGTTGCAACTTAGGACAGAGTTTGCCAATTCTACAGAACGAGACACATCACTGAACACATGCCTCCTCATCTGTTCTAGTAAACTGGAAGAGTTCCTCCCTAAAGGTGTATCTACTCCCCAATAACTACTGTTCTTCCAAGGTGGTTCAGCCGTTTTGGACTATGAAACCATTATGGAATATTTCAATTCTCCATACAGTGTCCATACATGATTTAGCTATTCTAGTATATTTTAACAGATGGACTTAATAGCTGAACTTTCTGGTTCTGTCTCATTTATGAAACATAAGGGGACATAAGTCCACAAGAGTGAACTGTACTTAATGGCTAGTCTAGGGAGACAAAGCATTTTTAAAAAAAATAATACTAGTTCCAAGCATTCAAATACAAAAGATAAGCCTAGAATCTTGACATTGGCTTTAAAGTCTTGAAAGGAAGAAGGGAGAAGGATTTGTTGTCTTCCTTTCATGCTACCGAGGTGTACTTGTCAATCATTTCTTTCTAACTTAAAAAAGCCAGTAACCACTTTAAAAAATAATAATAGTAATAATAGTAATAATAGTAATAATAGTAACAACAACCAAAGCTTAAATTCTGAATTATCAGGTGAACCCAGGAGTTTCATTGTAATTTTTTGAGGAAGAATACCAAAATGGAGTCAGGGATGAAGATCCTTGGTAAATCAAGGAAACTGTCATAGAATTTAGGGTAGGTAAAATGTTACATTACTTGATTTTTTAATAAGGAGATAATACTCATGTATGTTATGGCATACTAACTTTATGTGGCTTTTAAAGACATCGTCTCATAAATAGATATCAAAGCACTTCTTGAAAATAATCAGCATCAGTACAGCTACTTTACAGATGGAAAAACTGGGACAGATGGAAAAACTGGGTCACAAGGGACTAAAACCACCAGACAAAGGAAGCAGCCAGCAAAACCCTTGTATTGACCTTCTAGCTCAAAAATCCAACAGAAGTATTCCTTACCCAACAATATCCCAAAAGAGGCATTTCTACATTTACACATTTTACTCTTAGACAATAAAATGTCCAAGCTGAACAAAATGCAGCTTATTAACTTATATGTAGTATTGTGCAATTTTCTCATCCATTTTTTTCTAAAAGGCTTGTTTCTATGCTTACCATAACCACCTGATAAGAACCATTTCCAGCGAGCTTCAGATCTGATCTAAATATAAATACTTGTTCATATTGTTTTTCTGAATATGTAAAGCTTTCAGGTCTTAAATTAGAGTGAAAATGCACCAAATAAATTCTAATTGCTTTGACTCTCTTTGACACCCAAAAAATTAAGTAAAGGCAAAATATAAAAAGAGAAAAGAAGAAAGGATGATTTCAAGGTAAAATCACTGTCTTTGCCCTAAGCATGGAAAAAAAATCAAGGGGTGGCATATCATTAAACATACTTTACCAAGTAGAACACTTTTGTCGCTATTTAGGGTAAATATTTGGCAATCAGCTCCTAAATTTTATGATTTAATCCTGGGAAGACTTATGTGCAAACTTAAAATTTACTCCAATGCTTAAAGTTTACTGTGTGCATAAATCTTCAGGATCATGTCTGAGTCATCCATTTAATCCTTGTGATATAAAACAGTGTGTCACCATATAAAGTAATGTATCGCTCTCATTATTTTTGGAATAGGAACTTTGTCTGGGCAGCTCACTCTGACTACGTGGGCTAACAAGGCAACATTTCCAAAACTGCACAAGAACACTTCACATGGGGAAAGCTGGACATGAAAATAATCAGAATTTTCAGAATTACAGCTCATGTTTACAAATCTCAGAGACTTCATAATATAAGATCATTTGGCTGATTATTTACAGATTACAACTCCTGCCTAGTTTTGACCTCTCACATATGACGAGCCATTAAGTTCTGAAAATGAAAAAAAATTTGAAAAGAAGCATGGCCCTATAAAATAAAGCATAAAAATCAGCTTATACTTGCAAAGGCTCTGAACTGGAAAAAGGCTATATTCACAAACAGCTTCCGTTCATTATGGAGCATGTTTCTAATTTCCTACTGCTGACTCACAGCAATTAAGCCAGAAAACAGTCAAGATAGAAAGACAGGCAATTCACTATTGGCAGATAAGCTTATTCACAGTGAGAATCTGGCTCTCAGGACAAGAAATGAGGTGTCATGAAATCCTAGAAAAGCAAAGTTTTCATGTGCTTTAATTTAAAAATTAGAGCAAATGGAAAGAGGTATATGGAATAATTAGGCTGACAACATTGATTTTAGTTACAGCAGGCATAGCAAAACCAGGCCACTGAAAACAGAAGGTATGTAAAGCACTGAGTTTCTTTACATGCTGATATTACTTTAGTGATGGAATAATCTGTCACCTATATCAAAGAAAATATTTGCATAAAAAATGCATTGTTCTGACAATATTAAGCACCTCATGCAAACAAAGAAATAAGCAAAACAAATGTAAAGTTACAGTGGTGCAAAGAACAAAAGAATTAGAGTCATAAATGGGCTTTTGCATGCAATCTCATGAGCTAAGTATTCAGAGACAACAAGTTTTCAATAGCAGGGCAAATACGCGTGCACTATACTGATACTACTATAGTAGTATCAGGCATATTTCAAACCTGTAAACTTCAATCATGAGTTTTTATTTCTTTTATTCATTTAAACCAGCTGTGAAACTAACTGTTCTCAGTCCTGACTGAGAGTTCAGAGACGTTTCTGACAGTCAGTTGCAGCCCCTCATACTAATGTTTGTGTGATATTACTTCACAGCTGGCTGTAGCACAAGAGAACTCCAAGATCCCAAAGGAACTGCTGGTAACCAGAGAGCTGGGATAAAACACTGGTACCATCTTCATCACACTGTCATAAGCACGACCATGGCAAGAATAAATAGCAGAAAGAGCTACTTCAGCTTTTTCAGCTATCTACCCAAAAGTAACTTGTTAACTTCTTTACCTGTACCTGCAAAGGGAGGAAGAGAGTGGATTCATTAAGGTTCATTCCAGCCCCCTAACATTCTATGGTTCTGCATTTTAACATCTTCTCATTTGAATCCAGTTGTCAAGGTATGCACTTTTCATAGGTAAATGTCTTTTAAACTGTGAGAGGGGAAACCTTGCTTTATTTGCTTCATACAGCTAATTCTTCAAAAATCAGTTTGTCTTCTATTTCCAGAGCTGTCTTTTTCAAAAAAGGTTTTGTTTTCAATGAAGGGTATTTCACAAAGGAGGAAATGCCCTGCATGTTACTATTATTTCAGATCACCAGTAGTACAGCATATTTGATGTTTTAAGATCAACATGTTGAAGAACACTAGGGTTAGATTATGTTACAATGGTCCTTACAAGACCTGCTGCTGCAATCATCATTAAAGTGCAAACTACTGGTCTGGGCAAGCCTTCCAGCACAGATGGGCTGCCCCTGAAGGCAGGGATTTTCAGATAGCTGAAGCAAGATTAAGTTATTTTCCACTTTGCCCCTGAGCATTTAGCACCAAACAAATAAAAATCAATCTTTGGTTGGGAGAGAAGTGAAGAAGGAAATACGCAGTGCTAGCAGAAACACAGGACAGAAAAAACACTGTGCCTAGTTTTCTAAGTAAAAGTAGGTGTCTGAAAAAAGATACATAACATTTACATAACTACATATATAAGACTAGACAAATATTTCTACAATCAAATGCAGAAAGGGTTATAAATTTTTTTATTGAAAATTATGTTAATATCCTTCACCATCTTAGGGCCATTTCAAACTTGAAGTACATAGCAACATTATTTAGAACTTGGAGGCTACTTCTCATTCTCAGGGTCAAATGCTTATCTACAACCACAAGACTTTAATCAGCACCATTGCTCTTTAAGAATAAATATCTTAGACCATGGATTATCTTTCATAAAATGAAGAAAACCTAAGGGTGGAAAATTCCATCTCTCCTGAATTCTATAAAAGCATTTCTAGCTCCATCCTTTGAGTACTATTTTTTCTCTTCTACTTTTCATGTTGTCATTGACCAACAAACAAACCTATTCTAAGTTTATAAACATCTACACTTAACTCTCCTTTTCATTGTCACAAACCTTATAGTATTTCATTCCTAGGTGAAACAATAATATATTCTATTTTACAAGAGCATTCTCCAATGAAAGAATTTCAGTATCAGGGGTCCTCAGAACTCCAGACAGGAAACCACAGAGACTACTGAAGACTGAGATGCTAATGTCCACAAAAAAAAATGGTTTTTATTCTTATTTCTTCTACAAGAGGGGTGTACAGAGTCACAACTAAGGGTTAAAAATATCCTATCGTTCCAAACACATCAAGCATTTGTAAATTCAATAATGGTTAACAAAAGAAAAGCATACTGGCTCAAAATTATGAACTTAAACCTAACCCAGTTTTCAACACCTGAATTTCGATACTGGGAAAGTGTTCTATGTGAAGTATTCATGAAGGAGAGAAAAAAAAATAAAATCCTGCAGATAAATTATGAATTATTTTCTCAGCTCTTTTTCAGGACACCAAGTGACGTTCTTTGGTGTCTCCAAGTTTCCTCTGCTTTAAACATAAAATATTATCATATTTTAAAATTTAATGATCAAGACATAAAGATATTACAAAGGATCTGTGCATAATAGTTACTTCAAAAGTATTTTACATAGATAAAGTTTAATGTTGACTTTAAAATGAATAGTTTTATCGTTTGCCAACAAAATTGTCTACCTTTTCCTGGTCCAGTTTCTTTTGGTCAAAATGTATTAAATTCTAGGGAAAATACATACTTTGCAAAATTATTTCCCAAAGTGTATCCAGACATCTATTTTCAGCCCTCATGCTTTGGTGCACCAGCATCTACATTTCAAATATTAACAGCCAAGTATTTTTGCACCTTTATATACAAGCAGAGGAAGTACCACTATGGTTTCATCAGAATTCATAGACCTTTCTGGGCATTTGCTATTTGACATTGACCTTACCTATTTTTCATGACTCTCTCTTTTGTAGCATAAGCCTTAAGGCCATGTATACTTCATTTTACTACAGGACACCTTCTGCCAGCAGATCTTAATTTTGATACTTTCAACTTATAAGAAACTCTGTTTCTTATAAATGGTTACAGAGCTCATTTTGTATTGCAACATTATAATTAGCTTGGTATCACTTCTTAAAAACATTTTAGACCTGTTAAAAAATTAGTTTTATTCAGATGAAGTTTTAATTTTGAGAGCATGAACTTAGCCCCAGCTGAAATCAAGTTAACACTATAGGAAGTTACATCGTTATCTTAAAATAGATTGTGCTGGTTTTTGCTGGGGTAGAGTTAATTTTCTTCACAGTGGCTGGTGTGGGGCTGTGTTTTGGATTTGTGCTGAACACAGGGTTGACAACAGAGAGATGTTTTTGTTATTTCTGAGCAGGGCTTACGCAGAGCCAAGGCCTTTTCTGCTTTTCACACAGCCATGCTGTTGAGGGGACTGGGGGTATGTGGGAGGATGGGAGGAGACACAGCCAGGACAGGTGACCAAAACCAACCAAAGGATGTCCCAGACCATGTGACATCATGCTCACTGTATAAAGTGGGGGGAAGGAGGAGGAATGGGGGACGTTTGCAGTTATGGCACTTGTCTTCTCAAGTTACCATTATGCATGAGGAAGCCCTTCTCTTCTGGAGATGGCTTGAAATTACAAGTGAAGAAGGTCTTATGTGAAATATGATCTAAATGCAACAATATCATAGCTCCAAAGACATCCATTTTCACTTGGAAACCTTTATTTCAATTCATTAAAATTGTATCTGTGTACCCAAAAAAAAAAATATTGGGGTGTGGTTGAAAAATTGCTTCTAGATAAATATTTTAGATATTAATAATATATTATGACTTTTGTTTAGCTTTTGTATATTGTGCTATGTATTATTATTTCTTAATTATGTTTTGTCACCAGCAGGTAATTAATTTTCCTCATTCTTTTCTACTTGAAAGACTTCAAGAACCTTAAGGCATTTTGTGGAGGCTTTGAACCTTAGATTTCCTTTGTACTTTCTATTTCTCTCCCTGTTCTGCTGGTTCACACTTACATTTTGAAAAATATAGCAAAAAAGGTCACAAGCGAAAAAGAGAGCCCTAGCAGTACTAAAACAATACAGTATTGGAGTAAATAGAATGAAAAGTAAATCTTTATAAACATAGTTTATGAAGGCAACAGAAACTCTTGTTGAAACAATTTAGTAAATTGGTTTTTAGTGACACTGTTATCACTAGAACTTGCATCGCAAATCTGAAGCTGCTATAGAACTGAGCAGCCTTGGTATTCAAGTTTTCTAAACCATCAGTTAAATTAATTTTTGAGTTATCTAAGCCCTGATGTTTTTCAGATTTCCCCCAGCTATCTCATACTTTCCATACAAGAATTTTTTTATTTATTATAGACCTCTTGGAAACAGAAACCATTAGCTATTCCCAACTAGGACTGTCATTTCATATATAAACAAGTAAAATCAGCCAAGTACCTTGAATTTAGCCTTCTAAAAGGAAAAGGCCACTGAGTTTATTTCAGAGCATTTCCAAACAGTTATAAATACATAATCCCCAGGTGGAATAATCAGCTTTCTATAGCAACAATACAACAAAGCATGTGCAATGTCTTCTCAAAATATTGTTGTTTAGGAACAGGGTGTAGTTTTGAAACACAAATGGCAACACTTGACATCTGTGTAATTTATTATAAGGATCACTGTTTGTGATATACTTAAGGTGATGTTGTGTACTACCTTAGGTGTATTTTGTATATTGTTTAATTCTGTAGTGTTACTTTTCATGCAGAACATGTGTCCAGCTACAGCAAAGACCTATTAGTGTTGTTAGCTAAGCATCTAAAAAAAGCAGTATCATTAATATTAACAACATTAAATTTTTTTCATTAGTTTATAAAAATACTGTAAAGTTTCAAGAATTACAAGAGGCAATTAGTAAGCAGCAAATTTATCTATTGCAAACAAACTCCCTCTTCAGTGCCAGAAATGCCATAACTGCAAAGAAATGACATATGGTCAAAAAACTAGACAGACTGATAGCCGGCAACTGGGTAAGTGAATAGCAAAAAGGACGAGGTTATAACAACCTAAGTCAGCACTTGCCACATCAGGCTGTCGGTTCGGTTTCTAAAGAGATGCAATGACTAAAGAAAGAAAGCTTAAGAAAAATCTTGATATTGACAAATGCAAAGAATGAGGCAATAGCAATACTGGTTATGTTGGACTTGTTGATTTTCTCTCTGAAAAAGACACCAGACTCCTACACAGTCATGGAAATGAAAGCAGGACGCAGAAAAATTTATGTAGGCATAAAAGGCCACTTAAATTATATGGGGTATAAATATCCAGGTAAGATGCCATTACTGCATATGAAAAATATTGTTTCTGGCCCATCAAGAAATTCCATCACACAGAGCTCCTCCCTGCGAAGGCAATTTTGTCTGTACTACTAACCACCAGAACTTAGAGGAGCTTGTTTGCTGCTGGCTTCTTCACCAAGACATGTCCTACTCCACAAATACAGCTCTGGGGCTCTGATAAGAAAGTTGTAATCCTGCAGAAGAATGAGCAGAACCAGCAGGAGTGGGGCACTGCTCCTTGGACAAGGAAGCAGTAGTCCTGAGAACATGCAGCAAGCACTCATAGCATAAAGAGCTGCTCCAATCACTGAAATAGAGTGCTTGGAAATTGGATCGGCACACCTGAGATGCATTGAGCAACTCAATATAAGTGCTTCTGCATCATGGAATTTGATTTCAGAATTCTCTGAATTCAAGAATAATTTTGAAACAAGAGAGATTGTTCCCAAAACAAAACATGCTGTTCTTTCAACTGGCCACGTTTGCCAGTACAGGCACTAATTGCGCCTGGTGTATGGAAGAACAAGATATAAGATGAAATCATAGCCAGTTTTCTGTCTAGACATTTCTGTCTACATCCACTGTCACTGACTGGATATTTCAGTTCCACAAATTCAGCAAACTGATAAGGGTACTGCTGCCTCCACTGCAGAGCTCCTAGGAATCTCTGAATGCTGCAACATTGGCCATTCCTTCAACCACATGTGGGTCTGCACTTCCTCTGTGCGGTACTTCAATCACCATCCTTGTGATGTGCCACTGCAAAATGCTGCTGGATTTTGCCATTCCCCCTGTAGCATGTCTGGATATTCATTTCCCTCCTTGGCCAATCAAGCCCTAGAAACGACCACCACATAGCCACCACCAGAACACGTTCTTCCTGAATATTAAGAGAAAAAAACTGTTTGAAAAATTATTTGGAAGAAAAAAATACGTCACTATATTCTTGAAGAGATGGTTGTTGAGCAACATTAGCCATGTTACAGCATACCCCAAAGATTCTGTGTTTCAAAGCATATCCAGGAGAAAGCGTTAAATGAGTGAATCACTCAACTGATTACTCTGTGTGACATGTGAGATGCTATCCAAGAAGCTGTTGTTTCGAATCTGTATTCATGCCTCTGTGTTTTTCAAAAAAGAACACCCCAACTGTGGTAGACTTTTACTTGAAATGAGTCAAGATCACAAACGGCTACTGCAGCAGTTTCTGCTCTTTGTCTGGTGTGACTAATGAGTTACCAGGTCCTGTCATATCCAGCAGCAGACCGTCATTTCTAATGAATTTGAGGACTTTGCTAGGAATCTCACTCATTTAAGCTAACAGCATCAAACAATCAGGCTGAATAAATGATGTAGACAGATAAAAGTGCCTTACAAAGAACTGCCAAGGGAGACCAGCCAACACTTGTCAGATCCCTCACTTGTAGCAGGTCACATCCACAGCTGGGCAAAGACAATCTCTGAGCAGCAGTACTAGAACACAGACTGCACCTATGTCTCTGTTGAATGTGTGGGATTTTATTCCACCACCAAGCAGCCCCTATTCACAGCCCAACTCTCCTTACTCTTGTTACTCAAGAAAGACACAGTGCTTCTGTGCTTGTAGTACAGGGGGACTTGCAGTCTCCCAGAAAACTTGCCCAGTTGAGGGAGGTAGATGTATTGCAGCTATGTGCTACATGTGCATGTTGTAGAGATGGGTATTTCATATAAGGAGAAGAAGTGTGTAAGAGAGACTACAATTTTGGGGAACAGAATGAAAGTTTACACAGCTTGGAGGGAGATAATATAAATACAGATGAAAGAGTAAAATCTGGATCTAAAGATTGTCCCAGAAACCTCATAGATAGACCAGGCAGTAGAGGCAGGCAATGGGAAGTTATACATAACTGGTATGCATAGTTTTTCATGCTGTGAGTAACTGACAACTGCAGTGGTGGTGGAGAGCATGGAATTCCCCTGTGTACAGGTTTTAGCCTCACTGCGTGTGGGTTAATCATCAAGCTGCTCTAGTAAAACAGCTCTAAGGATCTGCTGCAGAGACATTCTGTCATCCATGGACAAGGTCCTGGCTAAGAGGGACAGGCTAGAGATGGGGAGGTTTTATTCTCACTATTGCAGGAAACCTATCAGCATGTGCACTGCAAGTTTCAAAGAATCTGGAAGCGCAGCACAAGAATTTTAGGAAACTATTTCTTCACATAATTTGGTTTAGAGGAATGAAAGACTGTCCAGATGATTTGTATCCTTCTTCTGTATTTGTGTTGAGTATGGGAATACTTGGGGCAAGGATGGAGAGAATGTTGTCTCTTCCTAGTTCCACACGCTTTTCTTTCAGTAAGGGGCCTCTGCCAAACACGCACTGGTGAGAAATAGAGTTTTCAGTCCCATATAGTTTCAGAGCCAGGAGGGATAAGCAGAGTTGAATTCATCCCTCTTCACCAGCTGTTGGCAGGTAGAGGATCACACCTAAGTAGACAGAAACAACAATTGCAAATCAAGTCATCTATGCAGAAGAACCCTGTAGCAGGCTTGAGGAGTTGCAACTAAAGGTGAAGATATGAGTACAGAGAGTGAGTACAAGAAATAAGGAACAAAAGTCATCGTTTGGAAGGCTTGCCATTAAAGGTAGCTTTTGGTAAAATTTCTATCTCCATTAATTTTATTGGGCTCCTTCTAAAGACTGGGAAAATGGTTCAGGGTCCTTAGAGCTCTTAGTCCAACCTTGCCTTGTGCCTCCTCTTTCTCTGTCCTGTTTCTCCTATTCCTATCAGCTTGGCCATGTTTTGTACTCTTCTGGTGACATCTTCATGCTGTGGAGCTCACCAGTCTGCTAGGGCAGTGTCCATAAGGTGAAGCTGATCAGTGAGAACACAGTCCAACCCTCACTACATAATTGCTGAGACAGAGAGCTGCACCCTTGCTTTCCATGTGTTTTGTGCCCACTTTACAGGCTTGTAGCTGCTTCTGCATTTTGGTGCTCCTAAAGGATGAGGTATTAGTCGAGATGGATGCCTAGGTCTCTCAAGTACATCTTGTGGACAGTGAAATTAGCCTGTCTGGTCTAGTCTGAAGCAGCTGAATAATGCTCAAATGTAGCACAGCTTGCATGGAGTTTAACTGCATCTTAGACATCTAATTTTCCATCTTACCACATAGAGACATGCAGGCAACAAGAAGTTGCAAATACTCATGCTGGATGGGCACTGCTGAGGACAGTGCTTGGAAACTGATCTCAATAGGAGGGGAGAGCACAGGAACGTGCAAAACACAGCAAAACAATTTTTACCAACAACACATGGGAATGGAAAGGCTGAAGCTAGAAGAGGAGTCACTAATGCTGACAGACTGTAAATAGGGATGGAAGAGAAAAGGCAGATTAAACAAATGGGCATAGATTAAAGGCAGCTGGTTGTGCCTGGGAAGGATGATGATTCAACAATTCAGTGCTACTCAGCAAGAGACAATCTTTTTGAACGCACAGCTAAAGTGAACTTATTATTTATACTAAAGCTGCTTGAAACAAGTGTGAAAATAGGTCACAACTGCAACAGCCTAAAGTAGCATGGGAAAAATGAGCAGAGCATGTTCTGCTGTGAAGCAGAGTCAGAAGTCTTAAAACCTGAGTAGTTGTATGAGTGAGAATTACCAGGGAAGTGCTCTCAGAACAGAAGTATCTGTATCTTTACTCAATTCTCCTTTTTATATATAGTAATTTGCTAAAGATTGCGATGGAAGTGTCTAGGAAATCGAAGACAAATAGCTCATTATAAGGGCAGAAACTTTACTGGTGGTTGTGTGCTGTTAATGAGGAATCCTGAAAACTGAATATTTAAATATGAAACACCTACTTATCTTTATTGCCATATGTTTCAAAAACAAATCCTACCTATGGTGCTATTAGCAACATCAAAGCTTTTGAAATTTTTCTGGAAGTATTACATTTTGGCTCAAAGACACAGAGGAAGGCCTCTCAAAGCCTTTGGGAATATATCACAAGCACAGTTACATATATTAGTAAGAAAATGCCCTGGCCTTGTAACAAAACGACCAGCTTGCATATTATAGCCAATTCCAGAGGGACATATGCAGGTGGGTTGAAGTACAGGTGGACTAATAAGCAAAAATACTGATACCAGCTCATTTCCATTTCACCAGGAGCTTGATATTATATATGAGATGAAAAAGTTGGAAATCTTTCAAAGAAAAATGTGCTTGGTATTTCAAAAGCAGCTATCATTTTAGCATACTGTATGGAACTACAGGCCAGAGGAAAAGATTATGTTTCAAAATGTTCACTCTTCTTTTTTTTTTTCCTTGCTCAGCTACTCCCTGGCAGAAATAGTGAAAATGTAGATTTTAACCTTTCAGATACGTACTTCACATAATTTCACTGATTGTAATACTACACTTTCATACTTCTCTGTGAGGCAGTTGATGGTATTGAGGAAAAAAATGGCATTGTATGATTACAGACATCACATCTTTGACTGATCAAGAATTCAATTATAGACATTTCACAGAAAGAGTATGAACGATTCCAAAGCTTCAACCTAGTAGGTAAAGTCATCCTGCGCATTGTTTTGACACACTTTCCATCATGAAAGTAATCAGAAGCTTTTTACATGAAGCTGGTTAGATCTCACCTGCTGGACTATAACTCAAACATAAACAGCCATGCTAAGCATTTGAAATGCTGGCCTTAGAAAAAAGATAGTTCAAAACAAATATATTATTAGTAAAATATACAATTTCATTTAATGGCAACGTAAGTACTTCTCATAAGTAGATTTCCATTAGGCTACTCCCAAATGACTGTGTCTATTATAACCTATAAAGAGAAAGTCAACTCACAAGACACAGACTGGATTTGGTTGAGAATCAACTGGTCTGACAGTGCCAATGATGCCTTCTGTTAGAAATAAATATAGTTCACAGCCAAAAATTACATATTTGAATGTAGGTGTACAATTGGCACTCCAAAATGCACGGCATGTTATGGTGAAGCACCGAAAACAAATTATGAGAATTTTAAAATTCTGAATATAGATGTGGAAATATCATAAAGTGAGACTTCACTTGTTGTGAAAAAGAGCTGAAATAAGACCATATGAAATTTAAATCTCACACTACTTCCTATTTATTGCAGAGTGCATCTACTCCACTCAAAGTTTTGAAGTGGACAGTCATGAATTTTGTGCAGAAGAACTACATTGCAGGAATGCTTTAAATTCACTGTGTACCAAAAGCCCAAGGCAAACAAAACATCTAAGTAAATAGTAGTAGGAATGTCTTTTTGAGTCTAGAAGAGATAATGAATTCTATTACTAAAACACAGCAGCAAGCCTAATTTTGAAGTCACATGTAAGTTATAACTTTCAAATTAGAATTTTTTATTTCATTCCTACTTTTAATATAGTTTCCTAGCAAACCAGTACATAAAAAATGTAAAGAGAAAACAGCAGGCAACCATCAAGTCCTCATTATACACTCTTAGACTCTGAAGGGGTTGGATAACCTGGATAACTCAAGCTCACGTATAATACAAGACAAATGTAAAACTTGGTCATAAGAACACACTGCAAGGATGCAGTGGGAAAAGGGCAGTGTTGCTGACGAGTGTGGAGTGGGGAAATCCCCCAGCTGGCACCCGGCAAGCTTGGCACACAAGTCAAGAACATATTGTGCACTCAGCCTGGGCATGCCTGCACTCCTCCTGAAATGAAACCAGCTCATGCAGAGCCGGCTCCAGTGTCTCTGCATCAACGGCACACTGAACCCTGAGTCTGAAAGATTTATCCTTGGATAATCAAGAGCCGAGCCCATTTATTAAACACGTCACCTGAAACAGTGGCTACAACAAGCAAAGGGAAGTTTTTCCTTGCCATATGCTGTTTACTGAATGAGGTTCAAATGCTCGAAATCTTCAGTGTGTTAGCTGCTTATTCAGCTAAGATAACACTTCTCATAATGACTTTACCCAGTATTATTACGTTGCTTTAGCCTGTCATTTTGCCACTGTTAGTTTTCGATTTTTTACATAAGCTCAGAATGGAGAACTAGTTTGCACTGAAAAGACTAAAAGTATTTTTCTTCTCTCCTTTTCTTTCTATTTCAAACACTTAAATTTATTCATGTAATTCCTCATTTGTGTTTTGATTCTGCAAAGCAGTACAGTTTCCAGTTTCTCACATGCTTCAGGTAGCCCTTAAAAATGCCTTGCAGGTTTGTATTTTATTCCCTGATTGCATTATTACACTTTATTTAAAGGAAATGGTAATCCCACACGTTCTGGAGATGATATGAGCACTAAATCATATATTTAAACTGCATTAAAATCTTCAACTGTGAGGGACTAAACAAGTCTGAAAATATTATTACTAATACTCGCCAAGAGAAATAAGACACTGCTGGTTTTTTACCTTCTCATACCATTGTACTGCCATTGTCTCTGGTGACAGACACTGCTGTCAGCCCGTTTAGCTTCAGCCAAAGGATCTAGAAGCATTTTTACTACAAACTTTGGGAGCCACTATGAAACACACAATATGACTGAAGACTGCTGCTGAAGTTTCTGCCAATTTGACTAAATATTCTTTTAATGTTGTTTTTATTTACTCCTGGGAAACGTAGAATTCTGACAGACTACAACCTAGAGTGCTCATTTCACTCTAACACACACTAAATTTATAACTTCCCCTTCAAATTACTAATGTTTAAAAAATAATATAATTTGTACCATTCTTTAACCCACCAAAAAAGCATACTTTGCTTTTAAAACATTCAAATGTTCAAGAATTCTATGCAGTTAATTTTCCTGAATCATTACATTAAAGTAACATTCAGTACATTCAGTAACAACAATATCCAAAACCAAGGCAACAGGCTACTGTGTAAAAATTTAAAAATATACTTTAAATCCAGGACAATTTAGGGCCAAATATATAATGTAAAATCATTTTAACCCTAATGTATGTAGTTGTATGGCTACCATAGTTAAAAGCACAGTTAAAAACATAATTAGACCAGTAATTTTGTACAAAGAAATATGCTGCTGTTATCTCAGTGGGAGATAACCCTGGCCTTTAACTTGAAATAACTCTGCAAGTTACTTTCCTGATAAACAATCCAATATTAATATCACAGCTGGGAGCAGTTCTCTGAACACTCACAGCAGGTATCAAATTTGTTGCTTAATTTTTGTCGGAATTGCAGCATCCCTTTCTAATGGATATCTTTAGCATCAAGTAAGAGGAACAAGTAGAGTTCAAGATATAATTAAAGTAATTTCATATTAAGCTGAGGGACAAAATAATCCACAGAGCAGCAAATATTAAATCATGAAAATCATGAATGTAACAAATTATTCAAGCCACGTTTTAATGGTATGATTAAAGATTCTTAGTTACCAGTAATAGAAAAATAAGCATCTAAAAACTGAAAAAACCCAAATACCTGGGGAAACCCTTGTGTCTGTGTTCAGGTTATATTAAGATTCCAAGTCAAACTGCATGATTTATTACGGTGTTATAGATAAACTTTTAGGAGGGCTTGTTTTGATAGGACAAGGGGTAATTGTTTTACACTGAAGAAGGGTCAAATTAGATCAGAGATAAGAAACAGTTTTTTTACAAAGAGGGTGGTGAAACACTGGAACAGGTTGCCCAGAGAGGTGGTGGATGCTCAGTCCCCTGGAAACATTCAAGGTCAGGTTGGACAGGCTCTGAGTAACCTGATTTGGTTGAAGATGTCCCTGCTAATTGCAGGTGGGTTGGAGTAGATGTCCTTTAAAAGATCCCTTCCAACCCAAACTATCCTGTGATTCTGTAACCCACCTTTTTTTTTTTTAAAAAAAAGAGATGGCTATAAAAAAACCTATCAGTAACAATATTAAGCACTTTCTAGATTCTTAGTTTTGACTAGAAAAAGGCAAAAGCCTGACACAGCTATTTCTTCCACTTTGAACACCACTAATCCCAACATAACCATTCCACACCTTTTAGTATGCACAAAGACAAGAGGCTTTCTTTTTGACGAAAAACGCATTATTTGGTAACAGACTAAAAATCAAATGTAACACAAATGCATAGTAGGCCACCGTGCTCAGTTATGAGATCATTCCAAATTGTACAACCAAGGAATTATCTTGAAAAAAAACCCCAATAAACTATACTTATCATAAGATTTCCATAACTAACATAATTGTCAATTCGGAAGTTGTGATAAATGACAGTGTGTTCTGCTGTTCCTTATTCTCAGCTTAACCTTACCCACAGTTCATTCTGGCATTAATCATGGCTTCTCGTACCTTCTGTTAACGCTTGAGATACAAGATCAGGGGTTTCATGTAATGAAAAAAAAATCAAAGTAGAAAACTATGTTTCCCAAGGAAAAACAAAACTGCACTCAAAATTTGAAAAATATTTGTTTTGTGTTTGATGTTTATGATAATCACATTGTAAGGAATTTTCTTTTACAGCATTTAATTGTTTGGGTTTTTGTTTGGTTTTTTTTTAAGCGTCTTTTACATTGTTCCTATAGTAGCTTTGGCAATTTCAAAGAGCAAGGAGATTTTATAGCTACAGAGTGCTCAGCAGTTTATGCATCAGAACAGTCAAAAAGAAACTTCTGCAATCCCACAGTCAGCAGCTCTTATCTACATTTTGTTTTAATTCTACATAAAATAAAATGAGATAAATGAGAATGTCAGCTGTCCCACCTGTCAGTGTTACATGCTGACAGAATAAACACAACACCAAAAGTAGAGCCTGTGTGTTATAACATACTGGTGTTTTGCTGCACAAAACCAAAAAACACCAGTCAGTGATTTTCTCTTGCCTTTCACAGAATCCTGCCTCCCAAATTTCTTTTGTAATCTTAGATGTCGAGATCAGATATATATATACATACACGCACACACACACACATATTTATACATATGATGTCCAAAAGTCATTCTTAAATGTATTCCCTAACACTAAACCCATATTTTTTTAACAAATACAGGTTTACATTCTTATAAAAAGAATGCAAAAAATCCCCAGTGAAGACTGACTGTCAAAACATCTGCACAGTATGACAAACAACAGTGGATATAAAGCAATATGAAAAAGTATCTGGACTGCCCCACTCAAGTAGCCACTAAAACCACATGTTAAAAAAATAGCTTATAGAAAGTGAAGTGCAGGGTCCTGCACATGGGTCACAGCAACCCCCTGCAGCGCCACAGGCTGGGGGAAGAGTGGCTGGAAAGCTGCTTGTAAGGAAAGGACCCGACAAGCTGGTGAACAGCTGCTGAACATGAGCCAGCGTGTGCTCAGGTGGCCAAGAAGGCCAATGGCACCTGGCCTGTGTCAGCAATAGTGTGGCCAGCAGGACCAGGGCAGTGAGTGTCCCCCTGTACCCGGCACTGGTGAGGCCACACCTCAAATCCAGTGTCCAGTTCGGGCCCCTCACTACCAGGACACTGAGGGGCTACAGCGAGTCCAGAGAAGGTCAATGGAGCTGGTGAAGGATCAGGAGCACAAGGCTTCTGAGGAGCAGATGAGGGAGCTGGGGTTTTTTGGCCTGGAGAAAAGGAGGCTTTTTTTATTGCTCTCTACAACTACCTGAATGGAGGTTGTAGCCAGGTGGGGATTGGTGTCCCAGGCAGCCAGCAACAAGATGAGAGGACATGGCCTCAAGCTGAGCCAGGGGAGGTTCAGGTTGGACAACAGGAGAAATTTCTTCACAAAAAGGGTTGTTAAGGATTGGAATGGACTGCCCACAGACATTGTGGAGTCACCATCCCTGCAGGTGTTCAAGAAATTACTGGATGTGGCACTTAGTGCCATGGTCTAGTTGACAAAGTGGTCGTCAGTCAAAGGTTGGATTCAAAGACCTTGGAGGTCTTTTACAACTGAAATGATGCTGTGATTCTGTGAATTTTATACTAAAAAAAAAAAATAAAAAAAAAAAAAGAGAGCTTTCCATTTATTTTGTATCTCTAGGTTGTGAGGGCTGCAGCATGGTTGCAACACGGTGGTAAAAAGGCATAGCAGCTTATAGACAAGAAAAAATACCCAGAAACACAAGAGACCAAGAAAAACCTTCCCAACAACAGAGGCTTCAGATAAGTCAATAACCTAGGACCAGAAGATCATGAAAGAATCAAAGTAATGTGAAATGTAATGGGGTGAAATGTAATATTACTACCAAGTGAACTGATTGCTGCACTAATGACAAGAAATTTCTCATCTGAAGAAAACAAGGCATGTGAAAGACATGGCTATCTTAATTGGGTAAAATAATGTCTGCATGATTTGGCTTTGTGAAAATAATGAGTGTTATCCTAAAATGTGTAAAAAGGCACAGCATCAATAAAAACTCATTAAATGTAATCTATACAATTCTCTCTTTCTTCAGAAAATGAACAGTTAAACAGAATCAGATGCAGAAAATAAATCTACTAGAGATCAGAGGAATCAAACAGTAGCACATGACAAAATCAAATCTTGTGCATCCTAGAAAAAAGAAACCCACATAAAATATCTGATTTTTTTTTAATGGAAGAAGACCTATGTAAACTGGAGCAGTAGCAGCACTTAAAAAGAATAAATTGACTCTGACTAAAGCAAAGGCTGGACATTTTAAAATGTTTTCTAATCAACAAAAGTAGTGATAGTGAACAAAGTGATAGTTCTTACATTCATGCAGATGTAAATTTAAATTGATATAGGATGATGTACTTAATTTACTTACTAATGCAAAAGACTAGCTCTTTAGCATCTAGAACATCGCTCCCACACTTGCATCCTACTTTCCTACAAGCCAACTAGTAAAGCTGGAAGTTGCACAGAGAGAACAGTAAAAGAAAAAATCTAAAGGTCTCTTAATGGGTTACTAGAGAAAATCTGTTATTTTATCTTTACCCTTGGTCTTAAGATACAGAATGTATTCCTAAATGAGGATTGAGAGAGGAAATAATCCACCTCACCCAATTCTGTATGATAATTTATTGCTTTCCTATAAAAGGAGAAGCAGGATTATATATAAAATTAAGATTCACTACTAACCTACAGAAAGGAAGACCTATCCTGTGATAAGAGGAATATCTATCACTCCACTCCCACACAGCTGCACTAGAAAGACCTGAGAATCTCTGATCTTTGCAGAGCACATTATAATGATATGATCAATTTTATTTTAGCTCACAGAAATAAAATTATTACTGTATCCCATTAATTTACATACTCTTTAAAGTAAAAAGTCAATCAGACTGAGACTGATTTGCTGGCAGACCTCAGCTGGAGCTAATCCTTCACAGTCCTCCTCAGCAGAGCTACTTAAGCAACTATGAACGAGTGGGTTTGTGGCTCACTGCTGTATCTGCAGGAATTGCACCAGCCCCAGAGGTATTACTTTACAGGGATTGCACTTCCAGAGAACAGAATAAGGAGCATCCTTACGTCACCAAACGGGCAACAAATATTAGCAGTTTTGAAACACAACAATATACAACACCAATAGTTAAGGAAAAGAAATAGGTTTTCAAACCTTACATATCATGCTATGTTTTTCATTAGAGAACTGTAACAACATGAAACTAAAGGTTGCAGCTTTCTTCACTAGGCTCTTCCATTAAGTAAATACTGTAGATGAATAAAACTTCTGTGACAAAGAGAAGTTAAATTGCCTTCATCTGCACGTCACACTGACTGCTGTATTGCCATGACGAGTCAGAACCCAGTAAAATGTGAAGCAAAATTCATTATGCCAGACTGATCTATTCATACCAGACAACAGAAGCATGTAATAAAATCAAACTTTTCCAAATATTCTATACATGTTACTATGGAAACTTAATAGGCAGTTCTTTTTTTTTCCTTTTTCTTTTCACACATTTTCATTTGCTAGAAAATCAAACAATGTCATAAAATCACTTAACTGTTTAGGTTGGAAAAGACCTTTAAGATCATGAAGTTAAACTAACACTGCCAAATCCACCACTGAGGCAAGTCTTCCAGGAAGATTCAAAATCTTTTCTAAGCTGGAAAGAGGTGTGAGGTAACATTCGTTATTTATTTTCCTAAAAACCATCATACTCAGAAACAAGATCCACCTTCCAGCCAGGGAAAAGAGAATTACATACTCAGAGCACAAATTCAGCAACCCTTGCCTAAGGATTTTTGGCAAATGCTTCAAATAAAAATTGACACCACTCCCAACTTAAATGATTTTAAAAATGCAAACGAAAAGTAGGAAAAATACATGGTATGTGGTTTAAGAATGAAGGGAAATCTATAATGTGATTTGGGAAGAACATGTAGAAATCGGGGTTTAGTCTCTTCATTGTGTTAAAAAAATCTTCTCTAGCTGTTTTGAAAGATTTTTTAATTGATCTCTCTGACACAGTAAATAAATAGTGACTAGTACTAAAAGGTATAGATTAAAGCTAATGGAAGAGAATGTTTTAGGGTGGATGTTTCATTTTACAAGATTTAATTCCACTGATACTTTAAATGTCAAAGAGGAAACTGAGTACACTAAGACCCCAAATGAAAAATATTAAGAATGTCCATCAAAGTCCAACAGGGATGTACTTGTGACTCCACTGTGTTCTGGCTTTTGTATCAGTAGTTGATCAATTAAGTCATTCTTAGCCATTTAGAAAATGAAAACACTTTCTCTCACCTTGCTTGACTCTTGTTTACAGCCTTCTATGTCTGCCCTGACTTTTTGTCTCTAGCAAGTATCTCACATCCCCTCCTTGGACACCAGCCTGCTTTGCCCATCCCAGTGCCAGGAGAAACAGCACCACCCCAGGCTACCCACTGTATCAAAATGTCAGAAATAGAGAAGTGGGGAATGCAGAGCCAATGCCAACATTCAGCATCCCAAACTGTAACAAGCTTCCAAAGGAAGAAAAGGAATAATTTCAATACTGGTAACCAAACTCCACAGGACCAGCCATTTTGGATATTCAAATTAAAATGCCAGATCTGTTCTTGCCTTCTGTCTGTATACACTGCTGTGATCATTTCAGCTAAATATCCTGTGTCTTTTGTTGTTGACTTCTTAAGATATAGCATAATTGAATATGATGTTCCCTTCCCCCTCAGACAACTCCTCTTGAATTTTAATGCTTCATGATTCTCTTGTCATCTTTTAGAGAACAGTATTTTCCATAAACACTGACTTCGATATAAAATTTCACAAAGCTAAAATGACAATGAGGCAATGCTAAAATTACACACCTAAAACTGGAAAATCAAGTCCACAGGATACAGTACGAGTAATAGAAATAGCCGATGGATGTTTAATTTTTAGGATAGCCTTTAAAACTCTTTTAATATAATAACTTTCAAGTTGAGTAAAATTGGCCATTTTCCCTTTCATTTCTTAGAAATTTTTTTAAAGAGCAGAAAACTCACTACATAATGATGTAGCAATATTAGCACAGATATTATAACATTTCAGTTTTGTAAGTTATTGCCTCTAACAGTGGGAAGGACATCTACCTCAGTACCTTTGCTCCTATCATTAGACAGTACACTTAAATAAATTCTGGTGAATTTCTGAAATGAGGCAGAAAGTTTAAAAACTGGAAAAAAAAATATGGACAAAAATACAGACTCCAACAGCTTATTAGCTGTTATTTAATCATTTGCCTACTTTTTGTATGTGTGTCTGTTTTAAGAAATAGAAATGCATAAAGCTTTATTACTTGTGCACTGCAGAGCCAGCCACAATTTACCTCATGCACCAACTTTTGAGTAGTGTGTTGTGTCCATCCTCAGATCTTCACATTAAAAAAGTAACATAACTGCTCTACATCTGAAGTAAATAGGCGTTTGCTAAATAAACAAAAAAGACCCCTACACATAGATTTCAATAGTAGCCACAAGCCTGCATGGGAAACTAGAGGGTCAAACACTTGCCTTGACATACGTGGTGCAGGCATCTGCCTGTACAGCAAGAAAACACTCATTGGAGAGTTGGGCTGGTGGGAACTTGGACATCCCAAGGCATCCTGCTGCCCATAAGCTCCCTTTTAAATTTTTTAGAAGAGTGGCTACATCCTATGAGGAACTGTCCTTATGCATCAGCAAGGGACCTGCACAAGTTGCCAACCAAGTGTACTGACTCTGAATAACCTAGGGCAGTTGAAATGACAGCGTGAAAAATGCTAATCTGGCTATTGTCACAGATCCCCTAGCAGAACATAGTCACAGAGCTCTGCAGACTACAGCAGAAGTTTCTCACTTCTCCATTTGCATCTGAACCTTCTCTCTAGCAAACAACTCAGTTTTTTTAGCCGGACTGAGGATTTGTATCTACAGCAGCAAACAAGAGTAGTAAACTGTTCTTAGTATGCTGCAGAATTTTACTCATAAATCAGTAAATTAGAAAGCATAAACAGTGAAATTATGTAATTCAGCCCCTATTTAAAAAAAACTATGAATTGAAAGAAAAAGAAGGAAGCATAGCATTTTATAAAGAAAATACCAATCTCTTGTTTCCATTGTGCCACCCAAAGAACTTGCATTTAGTTAGAACAGCATGTGACCATAGGAAGTAACAGCTAAGGAATGCCAACAAGGGAACCAGCTGTTTTCCATGTGTGGCATGATGGAAATGAGAAAAAAAAGACACTTAAGAAACAACCAAAGCCGATGTTTTCTAAAGGCTTTAACTTTGCTATAAATTAAATAAAATGCAATAGAGTGGACTCAATGTGAAAATCCTACATGGGTACACAGCCTTCAACTGCTGGTAGAACAATGTATTCCAGTTAGAAGATATCGTACTAGGAAACACAGATTTTTTAATTAACAGTAACAAAAACACCAAAACACACACAAAAACCCCGCAAATGTAAAAGAAAAACAGCATCACAATGGAAAGCATAATGAATTAGTTTATAAGCCTCTGAAGAGGAGTATGACCAACATGATCCAGCAATGCGCACTCACTGCCCACAAAGCCAACCTCATCCTGAGCTGCATCACAAGCAGCGTGGTCAGCAGCCTGAGGGAGGAGGCTCAGCCCTTCTACCCTGCCCTTGTGAGTCCCCGCCTGGAACACTGCATCCAGCTCTGGGGTCCCCAGCATAAGAACGACACAGGCCTGTGTGAGAGACTCAAGGAGACTGCTGGCTCAAAACATTTCATGGTGGGTGTGGGTGTGTGTGGGGGTGTGTGTGTGGAATTTCTATCATTTAGGCCTTCCCTTTGCTGAGGCAATGCCCTACCCTGCACCGCCCTTCCCTACAGCCTGTATCCCCACCTGTATTCCCCCACTGGCACAGTAAGGCAATGCTCCACTCCCCATCTCTGAAGCCCCTAACCCAGCTTGTAAGTGGCCAGATGACCAGAAGTCACACCTGGGGGTAGGGCCCAGGAAAGCCAAGTGGTATTTAATGCAGGACATGGAGTAAGTACATCTTGACCCTTCCTCTTCTTGGAATTTCTATCAGCTGAACACCACTGGAACCAGGAGTGGTAGTCATATCTGTTCTTTTTTGTATCTTTTCTGTCTTTCTTCTTCTTAATTATTCTTTTCAGAATTTTGAGTAACATTTTGAGAAACTTAAAGTCAGATGGGCATGGAGTTTGCTAAGTTGAATGGGCTAATCTAAGGCTTTGTGGAATGTTTTAAGTTGATTCAATGTTGCTCAAAAGCTTTTGCCAAAGTTCTCTGATCTTCTAAGTTGCCAGTAAAGGGGTTTTTTTGTTGTTGTTTTGACCTCTTGAGAATATCTTATTGGTGTTTCTCCCATGCATCTAACTCAGAGTACGTAAAGAAAAGTAAGCCCTTTTAAGTGTCTGATCCAGTGAGGTTTTAGTGGCCTTACTGACCGTTGGAACAAGTCCAGAACCAAGTTGATTGCAGGGCTGGAGCACCTCTCCTTGGAGGACATGCTGAGAAAGTTGGGGTTGTTCAGCCTGGAGAAGAGAAGGGAAAGGTCCAGGGAGACCTTTATAGCACCTTCTAGTACTTCAAGGGGACCTGCAGGAAAGCTGGGGAGGGACTTTCTACAAGAACGTGTAGTGATAGGACTGGGGGGAATGGCTTTAAATTAAAAGAGCGTAGGTTTAGATGAGATATTGAGAATTTTTTCACTGTGTGGATGGTGAGGCACTGAAACAGGTTGCCCAGAGAAGCTGTGGATGCCCAACACTGGAAGTGTTCAAGACCAGACTGGATGGGACTTAGAGCAACCTGGTCTAGTGAAAGGTGTCCCTGCCCATTAAGGTCATTTCCAATGCAAATCACTCTGTAACGGCAAGAGAAGAAAAGAAGCTGTATATATCCAAGTAAGGGAGAGGAGGCAAAAATCAGGAAGACAGTAGGAGTACTTAATGAGTATTTTGCAAAAGTATCTGACAAGGAAACGTTATTCAAGATTGAATTTATGATTAAGATGCTTTTCCGAAGTCCAGTGAGTCAGAAGGATATCTTCCAGGCAATAGGTGGAGTAATTCAAGTGCAAGCTACAAAACTTGACCAAGAGGATGACATAAAAGCTGCCATGAGGAGTGCTAACATTAATTTGCCAAGAGTGGCAGCTCTCTTGTTCCTGTGGTGAGGCTACATTTTTAGAATCAGAAGGAGGCCAGCAAAATAGTGGGGAGGGGAAGCAGCAGTACAAACCCATAAGCAGCACTAGCTAAAGAGAACACCTTGAATGTTTACTTCATGAATGCCAGATTATCAAAACTGGGCAGACTTGGCATTTTGTTTGGGTTTGTTTTTCAGGAACACAGCCAGAGTAAAGCCAAGAAAACAATCTAGAAGAGCACAATGATTTTTTTAGGAAATAGAAGTTTGAATTAGAGGTGTTTACATTTAACAAACAAGGGTAATCCTTATGCTTACAAAATCCAATTCTTGAAGACAAGCCTCCTGCTCTCAATTAAATCATGTATGAGTAAAGAAAAATCATTTGGGTGGTTTGAAGTATCCTGGCATTCATTTGTTCTTCAGATTCAATCAGAACACACCAGCAAGATAAAAATCTTCCATTATAGTAAGCTTCTCTCAGCTTGCATGAACAAAACAAAAAAAAAAAGGGTTCCTTTAGTTTTGCAAAGTGCTGGGCATCACTGATTAAAAAAAAAGGGAAAACAGCTACAGAATGGCTACAGGTATCCCGTGGGCCTCCCTATCTCTGAATACTCTCTATAATCCAGTCCAGAAAACTGTATGCTCTGCAAGACTGAAAATCCTTGTACCCAGGGAAAATGATGGTTTTACCATCCACAAGATGAAAGAGAACCAAACCACGACCGAACACAAAAACAGTCAACAAGTAACATCCCCAAGTTCAAATTTCTGCATAATACTGTCCATATAAATCATTTTTTCTCAAACAACTGTGTCATTCTTTCTACTGATGTGAAGAAGCATAATTGGAAGGCATGTTTCTGTTTTATGAAAATCTCTAAGGGAAGATATTTATATTCAAATTCAGAAAGAAAAAAACCCGTGTTGCAAAATGAATAGGTACATCCCTTGACAATCTAACCTGGCAATTAGAAAACTCATCTCGGAGGTGGGAAGTCTGCATTCAATCATTTGTTCTCTCAGATTTAAGGAACTGGCAACTTTTACCTCCCACATAACTGCCCCAAGACTGAGGCTCATTTTCCAGCACCAAATTCCAACTTAGAACCATTTGTTGCTTCCCCTAACTAGTAAGGAATCATCTAAGCAGTACTATCAAATATAATTTGAATTGCATTTTTATAGTAAGCCATCTGCATCTTCTGCTCTGGCAGAGTTATGTAATAAATTATAGACAGGACTATCACTTGCTGTGACATGCAAAAAAATTACAGCAAATAGCAGCATATTTCGAAAAAATATGCCGTTTCTGTGAATGCTGCAGTAGAAGACAGATAAACATTTATTTGGCCTGCCTTCCTTCCAGCAGTATTAATGACATTTCAGCTACTATGGCAGATCCAGTAAAAAAGTAAGAGAAAATTTGTTTTCCTGTATTTCAGTTTGGTTTTATCCAGCTCATTCAGGAGGGATGTAGCAGAAAATAAAACTGAATAAATAAGGCAGAAGCCGCATGCAGTGAGGTCCCAGGAGACACCAAGTTAAGCTAAATTTTCTTTAAGAAAACGTATTCATGGCAGTATGCTTCCCAGCCTCAGGCCAGAGCCTTACAGGTTCTTAAATGCTGAACTCCAACGGAAAAGGTGAAGGTATTGCATCAAATTTACCTTTGCACAGTATAAGTTGGACTGAAACTTGAAACCATCTTATTTTTGAACAAAGCATACAATGAGAATACTCTTCATAGAGTTTACAAAGAGAAAATGTCTTTGACAACTCGAATTTCTGATTTTTTGGTGTTTTTTCAGGTGCTTTTATACCTTCTTTCTTTCAGCTACTTCTCATACAGTCAATCAATCCTATGTCAGGTCTCTTTTTTCTTTTTGCTACTATTACTTGTATTTTAAGGTATTTAATTTCTCCTAATAATGACAAGTCTATTTCTTTTGTCTTCACTGCAGAATCTGTTGGTATTTATTGTTTTAAAAACGCCTGTCTCCTCCTTTCAGAGGATTAACCGGAGGTTTTCTTTCAAGAAGGCCGAAAATATGAACAATAGAGACACCTGCTTGCTCTAACAACCCTCTGTTTTCAAGGACCTCATCCATAATGCTTGAACATTGTTTCCTAATTTTAAGTTGAACTCCAACTACAAACTTCCAGCTTTTAGCTTTCACTTATTACTGCCACATTTGCTCTTCCACAGCCCATTTATTTCTAATCATGGTCTCCCCTCAGTCCTCATTCCACAGACCTTTTAGTTAAAATACTTCAAGTCCACAAACTTCCAGTCTTTCAACTAAAATGCAATCCAGTATTGCATCCCAGCTCGTAGGTGGATGTATGAGCCCCGGCTGTATTCCAGCACTAAACCAGCAATATCTAGGTGCACCCCAGCACCTCTCAGCTCTCCAGGACTTGGTTTTCTTGGAAAGAGAAGGAAGCTGTGTTTTCTCTCACTGACTTCTCAGTATAGACAACATATGGCTCAAAACTGTGAGGCAATCTGCTCAGAGTCTGGCTGCACTCTCAGCTCTAACTCAATACAGCTTTTCTCTTGAAGTTTCTATGAATGCAGTTCCTTGGGGACAGCACTGAAAGACAGCCCCAGTTCATCTCACATCCAGCCAATGCAAGCCTGGTTCCATCAGCTTGAATAGACTTCCATTTGTACAAAGAAAAAGGGGAAAAAAATTGCATTTTTCTTTGCCCATCCATATGTGGCTCATCAAATTCCAGTCTCCCACCTGCAATTCTTTAAGCTATGTATGTAGAAGGAAACATGAAACAGAAGGGTTTCTTCCCTCCATGGATAAATTAAATCAATTCCCCTGTCATGCACTAGTGCTAAGGCACTGCCATCTAGTGTGGAAAATCAATATAACAAAGAAAGAGGAAAAATAGAAAGGGGAAAAAAAAAAGATAAAGAGCATTTACAAAAAGGCATATGAAATTCTATTGGCTTCCATCAATTTTGAATACCCACATATGATATTCATAACAGTCATCATTTCACTTTATGGAAAATCACATAAGCCCTCCCTTTTGAGAAAAACCCCTGACCTGATCGGCTACAATGGATTCCATTAGATGGTACTGAGTCATGTCAGACAAACTCAGCAGAGCCCATAGTCCCAGTAGCCTCATGTGGTGTAACTCTGTAAAACTAAAATTCTACAGTATTTAGTGGTAGGAATCTCTTGGTAGAAAAGAGCTTTTTCTTAATTGCCACATATTTCACTGCAAATTTACAGTTTCAAGACTTGAGTCTCTAAATCACGTTATATGGAAAGCATTGCAAAATAGCAATCTGCAAGACCAGAAAATCAGAAATTTTTGGATTTTGCCCCTTTATGTACTAGCAGAAGATTTTCTCTTGCCTTCCAAACATTCCTGTCCATGCAGCCCCGGTTTCCTTTGTTTTGTGTCCTGTGAAATTACCTACAATTGTTCAATGAACATGCAAAGGATTTGACCTGTTTCGCTCAGACCAGCTTTGTACATATGAAGTTAAGTACACACGACATGAGCCAATGGAGCATAGATAGGATGAATTTAAAAAATTGCAGAGCCTTCGTAAAGACCAGTGATTATAAACACCTATATATTATTTAATATTTCTACAACTTGTTGTAATCTCTACATTACCACCGTGATGATCAAGAATTTTAAACACTTGAGTAACACTATTGTCTACTTCTTTCCAGAACTGTAGCAAGACAGTTTTATGTTTGGCTGGTGCAGATATTCTGTATCATCCTGAACAAAACGCTCTTTAGAAGACAAGCTCTATCAGTGACTGAAAGCTCACACAAAACAAGTTTGTATAAAGTAATTTAGGAATTCTTTTGTATAGCAAGCCATACAGTGTTGCAAACATTGCAACACTATAAACACTCTAATACTCACCATGGATCAAGGAGGTATTAATTTAATTTTTGTAAAATGTACAAACTAACAACAATTACATATCATATGCCAATGTGATTCTGAGCTATACTGGTACAACCTTCTATTTCATGCAGGTTGTAAAAAGAAATAAGGTATCCTGCCAATTATTCAAAGCCTGTCAATAACATTATAAGGAAAAATACTTTCCACAAAGAACTTAGTTATGTCTCCCAAGCCCCCATAATATGACTCAGTTACAATATTGAGCCAGGATGTCACAATCTAGCTGTCTTTTCTTTAAATATTTAGACTGTTAAATATAGGTAGAAAAATTTATATATATGATGCATAGATTTAAGATTGATATATTAGATTTAAGAAATTATCTGGGAATACTGTATTTCTACCTTACTATCATAGTTCCAGTACTAGTCTACAAATAAGGGTGGAAAGAGGGCACTGAAAAGATAGTGAAACATAGCACAGTAGACACTAGGCTACTGATTCACATGATCATGTATGAGTTTCAGACTTTAAAAATATAAACCAATTATCTGGTCCTCAAGATTGTGATGAAAAGTTTGTAGCTCATGATGAAGACATAAGCAAAGTTAAGAGACTAATTAAAGTCTAAAGATGAACCTGAAAAGTCCTGAAGTAATGAGGCTGCCTGTGAAAATCCCTGAGGGACTAAGCTCCACAAGCCACTGCTTATAGGGCCCTGCCACCATTCAGGAAGAGGAGAAGGGACATACTGAAACCCTGTGGCCGCTGTTCCTCAGGATCCCTTCCTCTGCTCTCTAGGGAAGCCATCCGCACCAAGCAAAATACAGCCAAGCAAAAGGATTTTAAATACCTTGTCACCTAAGTTTTGACTTATATTTAATGTGGACATAGAGGGACAGACTAGCTGACACCATCAAGACAGCCAAATGTTGTCTAAGTGGATGTAGGTGAGCTCATAACAAGGGTATCTGTACCAATCTGCCCAATCCCTCCATCACAATAAATAGTGATGGAAATACACTATACCTTGACAACATATGCCCCACCTAGAAGAATAACTTTCGAGAAGAAAACATATTACTAGCCGTAACTGACACAATTTCATTCATATTGAAAGTGTTTTGACAACCTACAACTGACACAAGAACTTACTTAAGATCTTTTTATTATGCTGCGTCTGTATGACCATGTATCTGTATTTATCTATTAGGTGTCAGTCAAAGCAAGAAATACTTCTGTTTTAGTTTGTTGACATAAGGGAATTTTTAACAGCACAAAGAACCTCCAGCTACATCACTTCGGCAATCTTTTCAGTAATGTGGGAAAAGGAAGAGGAATATCCAACAACAGTTTTATATAATCCTAGTTACTAGTGCCTCATGTTCTATTCTTACATTAAAATTTCAAGAAGGAAAAAATTCAAACTGTTGAAATATTCTAATAATTAACTACCATGTATTCATACTATGCATCCATTCAGCAACATATTACTAACAAGTAACTCTGTATTGTTCATATTTCCTTTATTATTATTTTTTAAAGTTTTTCAGGCTACCAAAATAATCCTCTTCAGCATTTTTGCAGTTGCTACATAAATTGATTCAAGCTATGCTGGGGGAAAAATACAGAGGCTGAAAAACAGCAGCAAAAAAATATGTCACAATAAAGGAACTCAACACTGATTAAAACCGTCAAAAATGGAGAGAAACCCAAAGAAATCCAAGGCAGTCTGTCACCTTTGTGAGAGATAGCACCAGAATCTCTCTAAAGAATGACAATAAAAATGATTAAAGGTTTAAATAGAGGTGATTTGGTAAATTTGTGAGAGATCTTTCTTCAAGCAGCATGTGATCAACAACCACAGTGCTATTCAACATGCAATTCGATTATTTTTTTCAGATACTTTCTTAACTGTGGCCTAATTAACATTATATGGTTTTGAATTTGGGACAGAAGATCCTATAAGAAACTTTATCGTGAAGCAATTGTTTCCATTCTGACAGGACACACAGATGTAAGTAAAAAGACAACCTAAAGCTAAAGCTTTGAAGTTTTTGACTTTGAGAATAATCAGAATGTATAGCTTTCTAGCATCTACTTAATTTACCTGCAGCAGTTCCCTTCTCCTTTCCTGAGAAGTGTTTTCAAATAGCCAATGCCAATGTAAATCACATCAGAGAAGAGAACCACAGGATAACTTAGGAGTAGTCCAACCTCCTGCTCAAAAGCAAGGTCAATTATGAGGTTGTATCAGGTTAGCAGGGCTTGATCCAGACAAATCCTGAAAGCCTCAAAGGATGCACAACATGCACAGCATCACTGCACAGCCTGTTCCAACACCTGACTGCTGTAATGGAGGAAATGTTTTGCCTTTTATCAAGGAACTTTTAAGTCTATTAAGAAGCTTGAAAGCTGAGCGTTATGTGCCTACCACATCTAACACTTAACACTCTTAATTTCCTGAGCCATCATAAAACCATATACCTTTTTGAATAGAAATGATGGCAACATGCTCTGGGCCAGCAGTAATTATCTCATAATTTGCAATATTCTTGCTATATGACTGCTTGATAATAGAGTAAATAGCTTTTACTAGTATTGCTTTCACTGTTACAAACTGACTTAATTGAGCAAATTAATGAATGAGAGCTAACCACTGCTAGAAATCAAGGTGAACTTCAGTAAAATGTCAGTTTCTGGATTGCTAAACCTACGCTATAACCACAGGGTAAGGAAGAAAAGAAGTAAGTGAGGTTTACTGCCAGTCACAGAGGTGATAAGAAAAACTAAATTTTCCAAACCAGCAGTCTAAATTCAAATTTTTCTATCCCTGCTGCTTGCCTGGTACTCAAAGTGCAGATGGAAATTTTCATTGAACTTGACTGGATTTTTTGAAAATACATTCAAGATTGAAAGCATTGATTTGGAGGTCAATTTTAGTCTCATATTATTCTCAAATGTGATTCATTATATGGTTCACTAAAAAGGTTAACTATTTTTGCTAGTAATCTCACTATGATGACAGAGGATAATCCTGATTCCAAAATCATGTATTAAAATATTTAAAAAAAACAAAGGATACTTTCTCAAAGTTCAGAATATTTTTACTGTGTTCAAAAAATGCAGCGAAGAAACCACCCCAGGTTCCTTCATACCTTTATGCATCATATGTCACAATATAAAAAGTCTTGCATACATCATTAACATTAATTATAAATGAAATATTTTGCCATAGTCTAAAAAGCAAATAATTTTTTCCATTTTTTTTTAATTCCAGTTTACCAATTGCTTGTAACAGCCACTTTTGTCCCTCCATACTTTGCAGACAAATAAAGAATATTTAGATTAACTACATTAACTTTGAGGTTACTATAGAATTTAAGCTGCTTCAGCAGCATGGTTGCAGGAACACAAACAGTGTGCCATATCACTGCATAAATATTAGTCAGATGCAACACTGGTCTTACTGGTGCCTTTGACCAAGAACCCTTTGGTTTTCCTGCATAAAAATAACTCAAGGAGTTATTTCTTGTGTATTTTGTACTACAACAAGTTTTTGAAATTGTGTAATACCCCACCCTGACTCATTGCTCTGGCACTGATGCACTGAAGCAGACCTGTAATTATAGTGCCTGGCCAGAGGTCCTTGGAGGATGCAGCTCTTGGCTTGTTTGCTGGTATTCACAGAGTGCAGACATGGCCCCCAGGGGACACCCTCAGGGCTGTATGAGCCCTGACAGACCCACTGGGTTTCCCCAACCTGCCCAGGAGCCATTCCAGCTGTTCCCCTTTGGGATGGCAGACCCCAAGGCAGCAGCACGGACACTCTCCAGTTCCCCATGGCCTTACACCCACCTTGCCAAGCCCACCCAAGAGCACCATAAGCCCCACATGTGCTTTTGGCAAGGGTGACCAATGTTCAGCCTTGCTCCTAAGTCCATGTCAGGCCCCTCAAATCAGAAAAGCAAAACCATCTTCTGAAGACATGGACTTGCACAGGCCATACAGCTTTTACTGATGGCATCCCTAGAAATGGGATTTAGGAAGGAAGCGCTGCCAGGAGACAGTCGCTGGGGATCTGATTAGACAGACAGCGTTTAACCTAATCTCCTCTGCCACAAGCACATTCTGCTTCCTGTAATCAAATGTGATCACAGATGCAATTATTTAGGGGCATAATTCCACCAATTTAGACACCAAACTACTTCAGCTACAGGTGGAAAAAATACTGAAAGAAGTAGAGGAATAAAAATGTGAGTGTTGTTATGACTAGAGGCTGAACTACTAGACAGCTAAAAGTCATATGAAGATATAAACTTAGCAGGTTATGAGGTAAAACTTCAAAAATTCCAATAATCTTTAAATATCTAAATAACAAGCATTTCTGAAAAGTTTGTCCCTTCTATCCTGAAGAATTACAGGGTTATTTAGAAGCCAAAGGATATCATTATCTGGTACTCCACATGTTTTGGAGGGAGCAAAACCACAGAGACTGTGTCTATCTCTGTCCATAAGATTTAGAGAGGTTATATTCATTTCCTGCATCCCCAGAAACAAATTGACAGTGTGTAGATGAGACATTTAGATTTGCAAGCTATGACAACATTAAGATAGGTAAACAAGCACAGCTTTCTGAGGGATTGGTAACATAGAAAATTAAAGTCTATGGGTCCTGGGAAAGTAAAAATTCCAAGCAGGATTGCTAATTACAGTGGTCTCAGCTCCATTCCTTAAAGAGTTTTCTTTTACTCTTTGAATGTGATAAGGCTTAACTACACATATAGATTCTGAAAATTCCTGCTCCAAAGAAGGGGTACTTCAAATGGGTAAGTCATGCAGAAAGGCAGGTGGGGGATTTGATGCCAAAGTTCTGAAATCAAAAGAGGACAGAAACAACCTTGCTTGAACAGTCCCATTCTATCTTGCATCATAAATAACCAAATTATTTTGTTCTATTTTTTTCCCCCCTTAAGTCCATGTAGCTTCAGCAATATTGATCACACTTTTATAAAGCTGTATAATGGTATTTTTAGAAGGACAGAATGAGTGGTATTTATATTACCAAACACTGGAAAGAGACAAAAATAGATGGAAAGGCAAGAGTAGCCATGCCTCTGCTTTGTTTCAGATCTGCTCAAAAGCCACAGTAGGCATTAACAACAGAAATAGTAACAGCTGTCTGAAAAGAACAATATTGAGGACTGACTGCCTATAAAAGGGTGACTGTGAGAAGAAAGGGAAAGAAAATGTGTTTACTAAGAAAAACTAGCAAGAAGTATTGTTTAGTTTTAATCTTTCTCCACTGTATTATCTACACATTACACTGATTAAACTGTTGGCACTCAATTTTACTGATTTATTTTATCTGCCTTCCAGCCCTTTTGTAGTTGATTTTCATATTATTTTGTATTCATGAGTTTCAGTGAGAATGAAAAAGCTTGGATTAAGAACCAGAGTGTTAGAGAATAACACTTCTGTATACACAAAATGGACATTTGTCATTACTCTCATAGTTTTGCAGGTATGGAGGTTTTAATGATGATTTGAGTAACACAAGAGGGACAATCTCATTTAATTAAACTGTTAGTAAGAGGTTATGAAAGTAACCCTTTTGCAGAAAAATTATTTATATAATCATGAATATATGCAATTCTGGGCCTTTTTGCTCCTATGATTAAATCAAGAGTGTTGCAGATCCCTGTGACATATATAAAATATCCACTGACACAAAGCTTTTGGAATGATAGTACACTTTTAACAACTTATGTGGAATACACTGACATAGTTGTAATCCTTAAAAGAACCTCTAAACATCTACATTCAATAAAATATAGAACACTTTCACTATTAACTTAAGTTGCAGGAGGATGTTTACAACAAAATGTGACAAGAGTCCATGAGCACTAGCACTTCGCTCTTTGGCAATATTTGTTAATACTAAAGGGTAAAACCCAGCAAGGATGAAAGAGAAAAGATACAAATGCATCTGAAGGTTACTGTTGTTTGCTTCTATAAAAAATAAAATATACTAACTGATTTAGTTTCTGAATAATATCTTCCTGCTAATGCAAAGATAACATCTCTGTAAGTATTAAATACAATAAAACTGAACGTATGCTAGGGGAAGACTTGGAATATTTACTTTCATTTATAAAAGTCAATGATGATGTTGATTTTTCCCCTCAGTTTCCCAGCCCACACCTTCTACCCCTGAAGAGGTGTGCAGAATACCTATTTCAGTGCGCTAGTTGCAATGTGTAGTTGCACTTGTAATTGAATTGTTGTCTCTGGATTGAGTTATTCACAGTATTTTTTAAAAAAGTATTGTACCATTCCCTTCAAAAGGAAGTACTATTATTTTTTATTCTATAAGCTACTCTGGTTTTCTTTATTTGCTAAGTGCATGTCATTGGGACAGAAAACAGGTCAGGTACAGGTACGTGACTGGAGCAGCACCAAGCCAAGCCAGAGGCAGTGGCAATCCCCAGAGGCAGCAGCCCCTGTCTCTGCACCTCTTTTGGTCAGAGCCTCTGCCTCGGGCTTCAGGCGTATTGGGAACAATGAAGAACAATGAGAAAGGGCACAACTACATTTTGACCTAGCTACTCTCAGCTGCAAGATATTGATGAAGGAATCATTGCATCAGCTGTAACTGAGAGCAGTCTTCACACTGCTTAAGGCCAGGCAGACCCCATAGCACAAAGAATGGGTAAACACACTGTTCCATATCTTTGAAGCCATATCTCCTCTCTTGAGCAACTCTGGGAAAGACAGGATACAAGTAATTTCACAAAGAAATAACATTTGCATAGAAGTTTTTTAAAGCATTGTGTTCAGCTTGTTGCTAGAAATATGAAGCTCATTAACACCACTGTGATTTTTACTGAAGTCCCCTAAATATTTAGAGAAGTGATGATATGAATGGAGTTGCACCTTGCAGCAAGACGCACTCTTTAGTTTAAGTATGTCTTCTGAAGCTGCACTGTCAAAATGTAACAAACATGACAAGTTTAGCTACACAATCTGATAAAATGCAACCAAAATAGAATGGCATTAGTTTCTAAAGTTGGCATAAAAATTACAACTCATCACTGCTCAACTCTTGACAGGATTTCATGTATTAAAAACAGTTATGAAACCAAATAACCACTCGTGTAGTTTGAATTTCACTTTTATGTGAGGGACTAGCACAAGACTATTTGTTGCTTCAGTCCCACTGAAGTTGCAATTTTGAATGGAACTTGATTCTGAGTTTCACACACTGGTAGTCCTTATATATATATGATTAGTCCCATTTAGGTCAAAGAAAAAAAAAGGAAAAGGAATTAATTCACTGAATATTCTTGACTTTATATGAGGTAAAAGCTAAATGTGCAATTGCCATTACTGGCTTAAAAATAAAAATAATACATTTGATTTTCATTTAAATGAAAGTACTTCATCTCTGCTGAGAATGATATTTTACACATAGCACTTTTTTCTCCTAACATTTATTTAATATATGAATTTTAAGTAGAGTATAAATTACTTCTTCAGAAAAAGAACATGCAGTTTGATCAAGCTGGAGTGAACAACCTCCCCAGGAAATCCATCATGAAGCATTTGATTTGCTAGAGCAAAATGAAATTTGCCTAGCAATTTTTTTTAAGTATTTTCCACTGGACTTCCATTGGCTCAGTTTATAACAGAGCTATGATTTGAGTGGCATTAGTACTCCACATGCTCTAAGAAATAAAGGTCTTGTAAGGAGAAATGAAAGAAAATCATCCTTGGATATAAAAATAACATCAGTTTGTTAGGGTAGGATCTTAGCTGGTATAGCGCCTCCAACTTTTTTCAATCATAGTCAAATAACTGCCAACCAAATAACCAGTCTGGAGTGTGAAAAAGCCCTGCAAACATGACTCTGGCCACCTTAACTCTGTTACAGACTTCCTGCATGACTCTAGCAGTAAAGTACTCCAAAACTGGAGGTAGAAAACCTGAAGAAAAATCTGAGAGCAAATGCAGAGCAGGGCTGCGCCGTTCGTCTCTCCCGCAGCGTGTGACACCCAGGAGCTGCCGAGTTGCTGAGACAATGTAGGGCAATGCTGAGCTGGCTGCAAGCTCCACTAAGCACCACACCAGTCTCAAGCTGCTCAGGACCCCAGCGGGGCGAGATAGATGCACACCACCCTGTGCACTTTCCTTCTTGACTCATGTGGGTATTCTGAGCTCCTCCTTACACTGGGAACACACCAGAACATGACCGATTACTTCTGGCCACTTTGTCCAGGCCATGCTGGTGTTCAGCTGCACCAAGAAGAGCCTTTCCTGTGCCTCTTCTCTCCTCGCACCCATAGAATCTTGCTTTTGACCTCCGAGAGAGCTGCCTGAGCAGTTTTTCTTTTCTGGAGACCCATGTTTAAATGAGACAATCAATGAACTCCCTCTTGGTGCAAATCTTAGAGAATTTTTGTTTGCCACACAAATTCTCACCACAGTATAACAAATGTGGTATTTGCAGCACAGGAAAAGACCAGCCATAGTGAAATACCAGCCATATCATACTGAGAAAGCAAACATATTGCAAAATATTTTATTAGCAGTAATGTTTTAATTTTAAATCATCTGCCTGGCACAATATTAAAAGGAAAGCTTTTGTATGCATAACTTCCATGGTTGAACAGGAGATAACTAGAATTTCATGTTGACACTAAAGAAAAAATAAAATATGATTTGCTCATCTTACTGTGGAAAAATAAACATTTCCCTGCAACTACTGTCATAAATCCTCGAAAATCTATGAAATGATCTGACACCCAGAAGTGGTTTTCCTGGAAAATATTACAGATCCAGCAAAGTCAGCTTTTCTAACTCTGTCACTTTTTTCCCCAAGTAATCCACAAGAAGCACCAGTCTGGGATAATATCAAAACCAGTGTGTTTCCATTTTCTGACATCAGAAATAACAGCTCCTTCCATCAATTCTTGCTTATTCCTTTTCTATCATTGGTCCTCGTATATAATATCCAGGATAGTTGATTTTCTTAGTTAATCGCTAATTTTATTTTTAAAATACCACAACAACATTTTCAACACTCAGCTCTAAATTTTAAAAAGGCTCCACAATACTTAAAAATATGATTTTACTGTAGTAAGACCAGAAACTGGACACAATTGATGAAATGTGATCACAAATCACTGTATTGAATTACACATATTTTGATTGAAGTGTGAAAAAATCAAAGGTTCCTGGCATAGTTTTTCACTGTGGCATTGTCTTTATAGCAGCTGTGGAGGAATGCAGGTTATTTTCATTGCTTATTAAAAAGTCAAATTTGTTCAAGGTTCTTTTTAATCTCATATTTTAAAATAATTCTAAAATAAAGTCTATTGGTTGAAATGATGACTAACATCAGAATACCAGTTTCAGTAGACCAGATTATCACACATTATATCAAGTGGCAGCATAAGAGTAATATTCTTATATTAGTAATTATGACTGCACACTTTGATTCATCCCTTTGCATTCAGGAACATGCATTTTGGAAGAATGACAAGATAAGGAGCAGTCTATTATTTATTTGTTTTTAAGCTGTATTAAGAGTTGAGCTGGAATCATAAAACAGAGTATCTTGAAGTTCTGCATCAGTTTTCCAAAGTCAAAGGACTGCCTACAAAATCTCTCTTTAAAGGGCTTTGCTCAACAGTCCTGCCAGAAACAACATTTCTAGATCTTGGTACTGTTAGAAATTTGAAGCTTTTCTACACTGTGCTTGTGATACTGATTTAATCCTTCACATCATCCTGCCCAACCAAAAATTTGTACTCTAAATCTTTGAGGCTCTGGTTCAGGTTCAAAGTAAATTGTCCAAACTTATCTCCATGTGTCACAGAGAAGTAATACCCTTCTCTTTTTTGTCTTGGTCTCCTTTTTCTCCACGATGTCTTACATATATTTAATCCAGATTAAAAAATATAGCACAGATACACTCCACATATTAAAAACTCTACCAAAGATGCAGCGATTGATGGAGAACAGCTTGACATGGTCACATTAACCACTTGCAGGATGGCTCTTACAACACTCTGCCCTCAAAAGAGCAGTTTAGGGTTATCTGCCAACCCACCAACCTCTCACTATCCTAGTGGGATACTGAACTGGATTTGGCACTTACAGAGCATCGAACACTTCAAAGTATTTTACCTCAAAGTATTTTACATGCAGTGACACAAATAATGTCGGTTAGGTTTCACTGTTGTTGTTGGGTGGGGTTTTTTGGGGGGGTTGGTGGTATCATTTTGTTTGAGTTTGGGGTTTATTTTTCAAAATACCATATTGCCTCCTAAAACATCATTGCTTCCAACTGCTTATTCCCCATCTGATTACAAAATTATTATCACTTGTTTATGACAATTTCCACAGCATCCAATGTAATCTCAGAGTGCTGTGACTTCAAGTGGAAAATAAGCACCATAAATCCATGCTAATGTCACCTGTTACGAAACAAAAACAAGAGAAAAGGAAAACAGAAACTGTCATATGTGAAACAGGAGTGTCAACATAGAAAGCATGTCAAAGTTTTCAGGAAATATTACTGTATTCTTCTTATAACAAAGATGTCAGTTCAGCACAGTAAGCTTTCAGTTGAGCACAATACTCTCAACACCCCTAAGTCACATTGCACAGCAGATGTTAAATGTAAAATCCATTAGGACCAATTAGATTCTACAGAAGCAAAAAACTAGTAATAGCATGCACAGGCAATCTTGCATTACACAACAGTACTGAGAGATACTGTGAACCACAAAAAAAAATCACCCCAAAAACATTAAACACGTAAATTTCACCCTTTTCTCACAAAGACATCAGCTAACAGAAGACATGTTAAAGTTCTTGCACCACAGGAAAAAGCAAGGTGTCCCTTCTCCAGTTAGAAGCAACTTTTGTGAAGGCCATAACCTATTGCGTATCAGCAGGTAATTAATTAATCTGTCATCCTCTACGGCAGTGGGAAACTAAGCAGCAGAAGAGTTTGAGCATCCTTCCAAACTGCATATGCATTTCATGTTACACTAACCTGACCCAAGTCATCCTCATGTACTAAGGTGAGTCTGTTAATAGCATGGAGCCAAAAAAAAAAAAGGTTGTGGTACTCTCTGATAGAGCCTTTTCACTACCATGTAGGAGTTTACTCCTTTAACTGACCGTTAAGAGACAGACACAGGATTTGTAAAGGACACGTGGAACAGATCTATGAGCACTTTTCAGAACTAAGCCACCAATACAAGGTACAGGCTGAATTCTGGCCATGAACTAACTGTGTAGACAAATAAATCTGTCATTGCATACATGATAGCTTGAACACCACTGGGGGCAAAGAACTTAATATATCTTTTATAGGATTTATACATACTAAGAAAGAAAGTCTATTTTTTTATTTGCCATGACACGTTGCCAAAGGCTTAAGCATTTGTTCCTGGTAAGCAGTTTCAAACAACCTCTGGTTCTTCAATCAGAATTAGTCTGCAACAACTCATCCATCCCTAGATATTAAGCATTTCATAAATGAGTTAAATGTATATGCAGTATCCCCAGTGAATTTGATCTTCCAGAATGTTTAAGAATATAAAGTAATTTCCATTTTTTGCGAAAAGCGGTAGATAATTATTTCAACTCAAAAAACCTACCAAAGTTTGAAAGATCCTAGAAACATACCTGAAATATGTTTCACAAACCTCAGATTAAACCTTTGTCTTTCTTTAGTAGCTCTTGGGGAGAAACTCATTCAGCTACTTATAACCTAAGGAAATGGACAGAATGAATATATCCTCATGTATGTTTCCAATCATTTTCCTATCTACCATTACTAGGAAACAGAACTGTCCACAGTCCTCAGGAGAAATGATGAAAAAGAAGTTTATGTGACTGCTACAGACTTACAGACCAACAAATAATACAGTTACTGTTGGTTGCAGATGCTCATGCTGTGAATAACAAATGCAAATGCAGGTACAGCTTTTTCCAGTGGGATATAAAACTAGGTTTCTTCTTTGCTAGCACCAAATTAAGTCTCAGGCACTGTCCAAAACTGGAATAGGCTCCCTAAAGTCTTTTGTCTTTATATTTTTTTGCCTGTAAGACACAGTCCAGGGCTGGACATGAGAGCTCTTGAAATCAGCAACTTCCCATCTAAAACGTCTTCCTTTTTGGGGTTCATGGGGACATTTGCCAAGGAATAAATTGAAAAGCAACTGCTCTTTTCTTTGTGTATTAAGCTCTGCTTGTGAGCAAGGAAGGAACACAGCCCTGGCTAATGCTGTTGGAGAGCCTACAGCCAGTAGCCCTGATCCCTCTTCCCACTCCTGATGCAGAGCACTAAGGCTTCCAAGGTTTTCTCTCCCTTTGCTGGATTTTTGTGCAGCTGTCAGGCAAGGCAACAGCACACACACAATCCATCCAGGGCATATTATAATTATTATTATAATAAACTGTTGTTTTATCAACAGTCTCCATCAATTGGACACTTAGTCAGATAAAAAAAAGACAACAAAAAAACTAAAGCATTTACTTCAGGCACTGTTTCACATGTTTCTCTTCCCATTTTGGTGATTTTCTTAAGTGTTGTTTCCATCTTGCTATATTTTAGAGAAATGTATCTGATCATACAACAATGTATAAAGTATACAGAAAGGTTCCTAAATGCATAACAAGCAACCAAAATTAAAATATGCTCAACATCTTTTCAGCCTACTTTTATCTTAGCCTTTTTTTTGCATTCAGAAGTAAAACAAAACAAAACTCCACCCAAAACATGAAACAAAACCATAAATTCTCAGTTAATGCTATCAATTTAAGTAATTAACTAACTATTTTACTTTTCAGAACATCAGAAGCTTGAAGACTGAAAACCAAAACAAAAATCATGGTGTACAACATCCAGTTCATCCCTGGCATTATTCCACATAAATCAGTGGTATTACACTGGGGATTAATTTGGAACACTGATGTGAACTGGAGGACTGTTCTATACAGCAACCTCATCATAATATACACACAAAAAAATAACCAAAACATTATGAGTATCGCAAATGCACAGAAAAAATTATGCACCTTCAAGTCTATTTCTATTTTCAAACAGATACTATTTCAATACGAAATCTTTACTATTTAGAAAATAATTATGCCAAATTTTCTGAGAAAGAAGGTTTAATAATTATGTAAAAACTTGATAGAATTCCACCTAGGAGAATGTGAAGCTCCTCTAGAGCTCAGGTTTCACGTATCCTATTGAAATATGACCAGTGATAAGTTATGCAATGAATCTTCAAAAACTGTTTTCATCCAGTTTCAAAGATTGATCTGAGTACTCAAGTCTGCTCAGCAGAGGGTAGTCACCACCTATACAGCAATGTAAACTAATGAATTTCTCCTCCCAGTAGAAAACCATCCACCCTTTCCCTCCTCTATTAAATACTGTGCCTAAGTTCAGTTTTGCAGGGCAAACAGGTTGCTTCTTTTCAGCTGCCTTACTAGTGAAGTTAGTTAGACGCTGCATCTCCCACCTCACCACAGAGGCAGGCAGATGCTCTACCAATTCATCCCTTCTTTGCTCAGGGAGCATGAGACCACACAGAGGGAGGAGAAGAAAGAAGTGAATGCAGAACAACACCTCTCTGTTCCGCCGGCTCGCTGACTCAAACACATCTGTAATGTTTAAGGCTGCCTCTGCCTTTCAAAGACAAATCTCTGCCAGAGGATGGTGTTCTCCATCCAGCTGCGGTTTCATGACCTGAACCCAGTACTCAGCCAGTGCCCTACATAGCACTACATACTTTGCCAGATGGAAACTCATTCGTCATCGCTCGGTTTTCCTATCTGCGAGTGACCCGAAACCTTTAAGGCTACCCACAGCCAACCAGCGAAGTTGCTTAGGAGCTGTGTACTGGCTATGGAGTGGTTTATTTTCTCTTTTCCAATTTTCGTCCACCTTAGAGCCAGACTCTTTCTTGTTCCTTGGGAAGTTGGCTGTGCCCTCGCTGCCCCTTCCCTCACGGGGACCGTGCCCAGGCGCAGTGCGCTCACTTGAAGGAAACGCAGCGATAAAATATTAAAACCCTTCCTTGCTCGGGGATCTCTGCGCCGCCTCGCTGGCGGGAGAACCGCAGCCCTCCGCGCCTGAGCCGGAGCCGCGCCCGCCCCGCACCGTGCACCGCGCCCGCCCAGCAGGGCAGGGACACCCCCCCGGGACCGTAGCCCCCCGATCCGTAACCAGCGACACTTCCCCCGGGACACCCCGACACGTGGGGGCTGGCTCTCGCCTCGGCACTGAAAGGCGGGAGCAGCCCAGGCTGCCCCACGGAGTGCGTGTGAGGAAATGCTCCCACGCCGCGCTCCGGACGGGGCATTTTAGGCAGTCCTGTCCCGCCCCCACAACGCACAAAATGAAATTTGAACTATGGCGGTGACAGAGCGGAGTGAGGGGAAAGGGGGCAGCCCCCACCTCTCTCCCGCTACATGTTGCTTTGGGACATCAAGGGTGCAGCTGTACTTTAAGGGCACACCGCCATGCACCCGCCGGGGACGGGGACGAGGGGGACGACACCGGGGCGCGGGCAGCACTTACTGAAGAAGATGTACTCAGTGTAGCTGCTCCAGATCTTGTCGTCCCTGTACTGGTTGATGAAGGCGGCGGTGCCGGTGGAGTTGCAAGCCACCATGTGGAAGCCCGCCTCGGAGAGCCGGTCGAAGGCTTGTTCCAGGTAGGTGAATTTGAGGTAGAAGCGGGAGGTGTACTTCTCGGGGGTCCGGTCGGGGTCACGGCTCTCGTTGAGGGTCTCTCCGAAGACCTCCTTGGCCAGGGCGATCCTACCGCACACCATGATGCGGGCGACGCGGCGGAACTTGGCGTCCGCCTGGTTGTCCCGCACCGTGGTGTAGGAGCCGCGGTAGCCCACGGTGAGGAAGCCCGAGCGCTTGTCCAGCGCCGCCCGCTGAAGCCGGTCGCTGCTGCCCTGCGAGTTGCTATCCTCCAGGTCGCTCTGGCAGCCCTCGTCGTTGAGCGAGCTCTGCTTGGTGACCTTGGGCGACAGCAGCTTCACCAGGTCGCCCAGCTGGAAGTACTCGGCCTCCCGCAGGAGTCTTTCCTTCTCAGGGAAGTGCTCGGGCAGCGCCAGCTGCTTGTCCCGCAGGTAATCCAGCACGTACCTGAAGAGGAAGCCGTCGCGGTCGATGAAGAAGCGCGCCCGGCTGTCCCTGGGCAGCTGCCGGGCCGCTGCCGGGCCGCCCCGGCACGGGGAGAACATGGTGGCCAGCGTGCTGTCCGGGACGCTGAGCAGCGTGGAGTGCCTCGTCACGTACACCTGGCCCCCCACGTTCAGCTCCACCACCTCGGGGAACGGCGAGCCCGACGGCCCCGATACCATGTCGCTGATGGGCAGGATGCTGCCGCCCGCCTCCTTCAAAGCCATGGCTGCGAGCGGGCGGCCGCGAAGGAGGGTCTCCCTCCTAAAAAAGCCGGCCTCCCTCCACCCCTCCTTCCCTCCCCTCCCCTCCACCCACACCTCCCTTCCTCCTCCTCCTCCTCCTTCTTCTCCTCCTTCCCCCCCTNCGAGCGCCCCCCGGCCCTGCCTGCTCCGCCCGGCGGGGCGCGGGGCCCGCAGCCGCGCTGGCCTCGGGGCCGAGCGGCTGCCGGAGCCGGCTGCCACTTGGCAAAGCGCTGCCGCGCTGCCAGGCTCGGCCCAGGGAAGAGCCAAGCCCCTACCCGGCTCCTCCCCTCGCTTCGGCTGGCTGGCTTCGGTTTGAAATTATTTTTTTCCCCCCGTTTGAAAATCTCCCCCAAATGCCTCTGCTTCTCTTACACTGTCGCTCCGGTCGACACTTGCAGTGCTAGAATGATGGTCGTCCTTCCAAGAGTAGCATCCAGCAGGATGCATATGACAGCATTTTTCCCCATCTTCCCTCTATCAGCATGCCTTTAATATGAGTGAAGAAGGCATTTAATTAAGAGCACAAAAGAAACCACCGTTCAGCTGTGCTGGTGGCACAAATGTAATGGGTCCTGGTGGGACACAAATGCTGTATTTGATGTTGTGAGGCTTCACTGTGGCAGGGCACACTGGGATCTTGATTTTCAGAGAAGCTAAACGTGCTCTCTATCTTGATGATGGAATTGGGGTGATTCAAAGCAGAAAAAAAAGTCAGCTGCCTTTAGGATCCGGATGACAGACACTGATTTGGAACACATTAGTGTCTGGATTCTTGGCTGTGAAGCACCTCAATTTGTACTCTATTTAAGCAGCAGAGTTTTTAATTTTTATTTATTTGTTTCTAGCGAGAGCCACAGCTCACCTGCATCCAGTTTTCTGATGCATGTATTTCCAGGCTGTGCTGCTGGAATATATTAGAGCCCAGATTTGTGCTCATGTGTTGGCTGAGAGATGTACAATTGAGTTTGCCAGTAAAAACCAAGGCCTAAACCTGACTGCATTTCTCTGACTACCAGTGCCACGTCTAAGTGTGACTGTGAGATGGGTGGTTCATACATGGGACCATTTTAGCTTTGTTTTTTTATAATCCTTTAAATGTTAAGGGTTCAACAATTAATTGTGCCACATAGGCAGGAGCCCAACTTGTTCTTCATTTAAACAAGAGTGACTTCAGGTGTGGGGGTGAAAGTCATCAGTTTGCAGGTAGATAGCTGCAGTCTGTCACTTCCTCACTGGTGTGCTGTGATCAAGATGACCAGTCACGCAAAGCTTGGTCAGGCTCTTCAAACCACTAGTGAAGACTTCTCTGCTTTAAGGCAGTAACATACAAGTGTCTACAGCACTTCATCTGACCTGTCATTGATATCTCTTTCAGGGTGGAATGAATCTGACCATGGTGCTACTTTCCTCACTCCGTTTGCTATAGACTAACCCTAAATCTGTGTTTAGAGAGAACTCCTTTAGCTTTTACATGGCTAGTGCTAGGGGAGGCACATCCACCACCCACCCATTGGATGGAGAGTGTTGTCTAGTCTGAGAAAAGACTCCTGGAAAACTAGATGTGTTGTGCTTCAAACAAGAATTTTGTGGAAGTTAAGGGTCATGCAAACAAGTGTGCAGGAAAGATTTCAGGAAGCATTTCTGCAGTGCTCCCCCTTGACCACTTAACTACTTACTGAAACCAATTAATAGTTTTGAAAAAAGAAATAACTGTAAGAAACTAAGTAAAATTTTGTCTCTTTCCTTGTTTATTTTGTTTGAAATGGTCTTAAAAGCCAGAAAAAAACATTCAAACTGCTGGGCAAGAAAGCAGGGCATCACTGTTTATTGACAATTTTGCTGTATGTTTCTGTAGTTTAATTCCTTGGGATATGAGAGGAGACAGTTGTCATTGTCTTGTTCATTTCTGTAGGGAATATTTTTCCTCCTGAGGACTCAGATGAAATGTTTCTGCTGATTTCTAAGAGGACAGATTTCATGTCCACCATCTTCTATGTTATATAGAATAATAGTTTGCCCATGTCTAAGACAACTCATGCCAGAGTATTGCATGGCTATGACACGACGGCGCCACACTGATGAGCAGCACTGAGCTGTTCCTATGGCCAGTGTGGTGCCATTAGCAAAAGGATAATTGCATTTCTTTCTCCTCTCCAGAAGCCCACAGCTGCATGAACTGTATCTCAAACATTCTCTCTCATTACTTGTGTTTGCAAGGACGTGTAATATAAGGATACATAGTTTGACAAGATAGAGTGAGATCATTTGCCAAACGGAATTACCAGAGTTTATCACTTTGCATAGAAGTCATGCATAAAAATAATATTAATGTATTACTTATGGAAGTAAGAAGTTTCTTCTCAGGATTATCAGTGAAAGGGGAGAATCTGTGCTACATTCTTCCTAGGCTCAGCAGCCACTGTGACACTTGAAAAATCCTTATACCAAATGCTTGCAGTCACTTCTGTACTAAGCTCCTGTATGCTGCCTATTATTTGGTCAGCTCATGCTTTCCTCTGTGAATATGCTAGGCCCAACAATGTCTTTGTCTGGGTTGATGAAAGTAGCCCATATAAACTCCAAAGGTAATTTTTCGTGAGAATGGATAGAGAGAACTTATTTGTGCTGTGTGGAGTAAGAACGATCTTCTTACAGGTTTACATTATGTATTGCAGCACCATCCTGCAGTGCTATTTGAGTGAACTCTAAGGGCACTACAAGGGAAAGAAGTAAATCTTTAAGTATGTAAGTAAATATGCTTAAGATACATAATGGTTTCTTAAGCTTCAGATGTGTAATGGTTTCTGATGCTCAAAGCAAAGAAAAAAAAAATGCAGGTGAAAATTTGTCACGGTCTGTTTCCTGATTTGTTAGGAGTGTTTTGCGATAGGGCTAAAGAATCCATGTTAGTTGGAGATTCCCCCAGGTAGGCGCACTGGTGCCAGCAGCAGGCAGCAACAACAACAGCCCTTTTGGAAGTAGCCTGGAGGGGCACAGTTAGGACAAGTTCCTCATATAAAAAACTTCTTTTCACTGTAGTCCTTCCTGCCCTGGAGTCAGTTGGTGTGCTGGTTTGACCAGTCTGCATGATAAATCTTGACTTACCTGAGAGGAGCATGCTGAGAGAGGTGACCAGTCTGCATGATAAATCTTGACTTACCTGAGAGGATCATGCTGAGAGAGGGGGAAACAACAGAAAAGAGGGTCAGGAAGAGCATCCAGACTACACCATGTAGACCAACCAGGTCATTCTAATGAAACATGCATGTAGATAAAAGTATGCATTTACTGCTACTCAGACAGTTCTGAAATGGAAATTAGGATATCAGGAATTAATAAATTTACTCAGCTTATTGCTCAGTCAGGTTTTGAACTGATTTACCCAGTTAAAGGTAACTTTTTTACATATAAAAAATGCTACACTAATCTCTTGTGAAACTGTATTTGGTAAAGTCGTTAAATAAAACATTAGCATTTCTGAGAAGGAGAGAGGTGAGAGTTTTCTTCAAAAGAGACTTGTTTTAAAGACACACTTGCGTATGATTTTAAAAAAAAAGAAAAATCATTCACTAATACAATTCAAGGTGATTGGATAACATGAAATGAAGGATACATAACCGCTTTTCAAATTAAATCATAAAGAGAGGTCTTATTTCTCTATGAAAATGAACAACTAAATAGAGGATAATGCGTAGTAAAAGAAGAAGTACTCTCTTAGAGAGAGAATTATAAAAAATTCTGTAGTCCCAGCAAGGGAATAAATTAGGTGAACATTTTTATTCAGGAGGAAATTCTTCTGTTAGGCTCCTGGTGAAGTCAAAGGGATTTGGTCCTTTGTCCTGAGTTGCAGGATCAGACAGGAAGAGTAGTTCATGATGCAAAAGAAGTTTCAGATGATTACTATGAGCAGGTCTGCAATAATTACAGAAATCACCTAATAAGCATTTAAGATCATTATGTTGTCTTTCAAACAGTCATCAGTGCAAAAAATTATATTAAAATTGTAGATAAGAGTGTGACAAATGGCCAGCAGAATCATATTTCCAACACTGCTGTACTCTGGCTCAGTAAGCCCAGAAGTCTTGGCCACTTTCACAATTCCTTCTTTCCTTTTGGTTGTCATTTCTGTCATTGTCACAGTTATTAATATTTTCCTGTTAAGGATTTTTAGATCTTCCTTGTTTCTCTGTTGGCAAAAAAGCATCATTTCAAAGTACTGATTTTTCTAAAGTCTTTGAGCTTGTCCATTTTCCATCCACCTACCAGTCAACACTTCAATATATATATGTTACGTTTGTTCCTTATTAGCTCATTTGTCACATTTTCCTTCCAGTCCTAAAATTCATCCTTTTTAAACCTTAGATGTATTTATATGTAACATTTCATTATTCCAAAATGATTGGAATTTTGTCCTACAGAATTTTAAAATGTTCGTATTTATATAGGTAATTCTCAGAGTTAAACAGAAGCATTCATACATGTAAATGTGCTGTGGGAATTTGTATATTCAGAACCTAAACAGCATTGTATACAGTTAGGTTAAGACTATAGATTATTTAGTTGCAGTACTGGGGCTTAAATCAGAAGAAATTAGCTTTCAGGCCTGATTCTGGGAATTTGGGCACTTTCTTTACAGTCTGTAGTAATTCATACTAATTTAAGTTGCATTTGAAACATAGCAAGTAGTTATTAAGGTTTTAAAAATGATGCATTCTCAGGAAAAAAAAAAAGCCTGGTGAGAAGTTTTGTTAGCCAGGCTAATCAAGAAAGAATTTAGCAACTTTTGCTTCCCAAGGACTGGAAGTTTCACTCACTAATAGTTAATGTATCTGTTTTCTGACAGTATTTACAGAGATTACCACCATGAAGTCAGCCCTGTCATACTGTGGCTGAAGTGATTTGTTTGAATTATTCATGACAACAGCTGCATTAACTTTAGCTGACAAGTTCTTTGGGTCTAGAGTCACTTTTCACTTATGAAAGTTAAAATGATGCCTGTGCTTTCATACTGTAGCACTTCGGAGTATTCCCTACACTGTGATAACAATACCAAGGTGAAACCAAAAGAAAGAACAACCCCAGGAATTATAAACCAGTCTAGCTTTGTTAGAATATTTCAATTGTATTTTTTTACCCCAACATACATGAGAATAATTTGATTATTTATATTATTAGATTTATTCCATTAAAAGTGCACAATTTCTTTTTCATCCTTGAGATTAGCACTCAGAATTAGCATTCCAAACGTACTTAGTTCATAGTTCCTTTTCACAGCAGAAATGTGTCTTCTGTGTAAATTTACACTAGCCTAAATCTGACTAAATTCTACCTTCATTGTGTCAAACTCTACATTTAACATATTCTGCCTATAAACTCCCCCATAGCAAGAATCTGTTCACTTGCTGTTAATTAGGCCTAATAGCCTGAACAGTTATGCAAGTGTATTCAAAGTATGACAATGACATTTTTCTCACTTTTCTCAGTGTAGGCTGTATTTAGCATTTGAATGTACTATTTTTTTCCTTCTTCATTCATTTATCTTTTTAAAAAAAACATCTTTTAAATGTTGATCAATGTGAAGTCATTTCCATAGAAGTACTGCTTATTGATGTTCTGCTCAGCTGCTCATTTCTGTCTTATTCTCAAGCAGCAATTTACCAGAGCCTGCTAAAATGAACAGCTTGACAGAAAAAACCATATGTATGTGGTATCATATGGTTTCCTTATAGTGAAGTTAGGCTATATTTCATAAATACTTGGCTCCTCAATATTAAGACATATCATATGGTCACTTGCTATAGCAACAGTTCTTATGCAATTATACATCTTTTTGCTGCCATCAGAACAGGCAGGGAATCTCATATTCTCTTGCTGCCACTTCTTTGTGAAATACAGAAACTTCAGGTACTGATAGGACGTAGGTGTAGTGGTACACACTTGTGCTGGAGAAGCTACAGTCTTTATGCAAATAAAGATTTTTATTTTCCTGTATTTTGATAGAGTCTACACAATCACAGCTCCTTTTGGTTTCAGCTTGTGTTTGCAGTGTTCAGGAGTTCTGACAAGTAGGCACTTAGTGTCTGAGTGGGTATGTATCTGCAGTCTAGCACACAGAAATGAATGCACAGTGTTTATTTCAGGAACTCCCTACAGCAGTGCAAATTATGGCATCTCTAAACAGTATAGATTTTTCCTGTTTGCTTTAGGTTATCTAATTTTGGAACAGATGATCATAACAATATTTTCCTTCTTCATTAAGGGGGAAAATTTCAAAGAAAACATAATACACAATGCTTTTCCAGCTTAAGATTATGCTTGAGTTTCTAAATGCACAAAACTGGGAAAAGTCATTATTCTGGTAATAGCCTAACTTGCCATATTGTATGTCAATGTCTCTGTTGGCTCAGTGAAAAAGGAAGAAGATATGTCAGGCATGGCTCTGATTCTGCAAAACAGTTAAGGCCAGATTTATAACAGAATATTCAAAAACCTATCTTGATTCATGAAATTTAATATGACTGAAGTGCCTAAGCAGAAGGTACTGCTTTGGCACTGGACATATAAACATTTTTGCAGTATCTGAAAACCCCTATTGCTTATGATGAGAGTACTGATTAATGTAAAAGTATTCACATGCAATGCAGGATCAGAGATTATACTGAGTCTTTGCTTCTGTGTCAGTTATACTGCTGTTTCTTTTGTATAAAATAATATTTCTATAAAGCATAAAACAATAATTCATAATGCTTTAGAGCTTACTGTCTACTCCTGTCATTCTCAAGAGACAAAATAGCATAATGAAATATGATTATTTGTTTGTAATTTCCATATACCTTTATTCTTTCTTTGTGTACTTGATATTTTCGTCCTGATATTCCCTTGTAAAACCGAATCTGAATACAAAGATAGAATTTCTTTGTCATGCAGGGGGCTGCATTCACAAAAGAAAGCTGCAGAAGGTGTTATAATGATAAATTAATGATAGCTTTAAAAGAAAAAAGTATGGAAGTGACAAAGCTCCAAAGAGTAGCACAGTAAATTAACACAGGAGAATGAAAAAGTCAGTAGTACTAATAAAAATGTGCATTTGATTTTGCAGCCAACCAAACTGTTATCACTATCAAAATAATATTAAGCCATAAGGAAAAAAATAATAAAGTAAAATTCATAGTAGTGGCTGCCTAAAAGGATTTAGAGGTGTCTGGCTCCCACACTTTAGAAGACAATAAAATAAAGTCAGGAAAATAGACAAAAAACAGACACATAACACAGTTAAAGACATTTTGGTTCAAATGCTGTACCTCATTATTTTCCCTTGCTGTCATGTTGATAGTTTGTAACTCTTCTGTGTTGTAATTGGCAGACTTTTTTAAAGATATAACTATATCTTAAAAGGAAAGAAGTCAAACCTACAGAAGCTTGGCGTACTTGGTCTCACAAAATGAAAGCTGAGAGGAGTACAATTACTGTACATGACTCCAGTATGAGTTTTGAAATCCTGAATGGCCAGGCTGGCCCAAGGCCAAATAAGTTGAAACTGATCCCAGATTCATTTATGTTGGAGACAGGAAGGAGGTCAGTTTCAGAAGAGGGGATTTCTGACCCTCATGCTTTATTGCTAGAGTCAAAAGGACAAAAAAAGAGAAAAACCGGAACCAAAAATCAGCCTCAACAAAGCAGCCTTAATTTGTTTCAAGATGTCTCTTGGAAATAATGAAATAATATATTTGATCTGCTAGTCCTGTCTCATATTCCTGGTTTCTTCATTTGAACTAGAGCACCATATGTGAATACAGAACTACAGCGTTCCTGGCACAGCCGAGTTTCTGGTCACTGGCACTGGTTCTCCTGGCACCTGCTGCAAAGGAAAGGGCATTGGGGAGTTTTCTGAAGGGTGTCAGGGATGACACAGGTGCTGGAAGGACCAGCCTGGGTTGATGCTGTCCTGGATGTAAGAACAAGGAAGAACTGTCAGGGCTGGAACAGTGACTAAGATGCATCGTTGTGTCTCTAGTCTTACTTTTATCACTGACATACGTATAGAAACTTTTCTTGTTGCCCTTGATGTCCCTGGTCACATTTAATTCTGTCAGGGCATTATCTTTCTGAACCTCATCACTGGCTGGTAGGAAAGTCTCTCTGTATCCCTCCAAGGCTACCTGTCCCTGCTTCCAGCCTTTGCCTGTGCAGCTATCTTGGCCCAGGTGGCCTGTAGCAGACTCCCACTATAAGGTCACCTGTCCCTGCCCTTTATTTCATCCTGATCCATAAGTTTTTTTCTGGCTCCTCATCCACCCCCAGGTGAAGCTCCATGCACTCCAGCTGGTTATTAACAGAGAGTGTGACACCCCCAGTTGCCCTGCAAGATCATGGAGCATATGCTCCTGGAAACTGTGCTAAGGCAGTTGGAAAATAGTGAGGTGATTGGTCACAGCCAACATGGGCAAAAGGGCAAATTGTTCCTGACAAATCTGATGGCCTCCTACAACAGGGTAACAGTGTTGGTGGATAAGGAAAGAGCAACTGGCATCATCTGCCTGGACTTGTGCAAAGCATTTGACACTGTCCTGCACAACATTCCTGTCTGTAAACTGGAGATGTGTGGATTTGATGGATGGACCACTTGACTGATTAGGAATTGGTTGGATGGTCGCGCTCAAGGCTTGTGGTAGAAGGCTCAAAGTCCAAGTGGAAACCAATGATGTGTGTTGTTCCTCGGGAGTCAGCATTGGGACTAGCACTGCCTGACATCTTTGTTGGAGATGTGGACAGTGGGATTGAGTGCACCCTCAGTAAGTTTGCTGACAGCACCAAGATGAGTGGTGCAGTTGACACGCTGAAGGGAAGGGACCTTGACAGACTTATGAGGAACTAGATGATCTCTAATGTCTCTTCCAGACCAAACAATTCTATGTGATTCAGCTTGCCTGTCTCTTGTGAGACTCTTTCAATAGCTGCTGACTCCTTCTGATTTAATATATTGAATGAGGAGCAAAGACTTCTAGAAATTATCTGAGTGCATCAGTAACTCAATTTTTTGGGTATTGTAATGTTAGGAGAACATCTTATAGCCAGCTGACCCTATTTGAGGAAACTGAAGTCTTACCTTAATGTGGCCTCTCTAACAAATACGTACATAGAGGATGAAAACAGAAAGCGTAAATGTTTACAAGGGTTTGGGTGGGTTTTTTGTGATGGAAATGTGCTATATGACAGATTAATGAGGAATTTATAGACATTAATACACAACAATGTAAACTCAGTAATAAAAGGATGTTAAAATGAATATATAAAAATAGAAAGACGTTTAACCAAGTAAATAGGAAAGTGAAAGAGCTAGTCATATGAGGAGAAGTAGAATATTATGGGCACAACTTAAATCTGGCTTGAAGATTACATTAACTGGGCTATTAAAATAACAGACACAGATTAGATGAAACCAGCAGACATGTGAAATGAAAAATCTGTGAAATGGGAAACCTTGCCTTCCTTATGAGCAGCAGCCATCAGGAATGAGACTACTTCATCCCTTTTTACTTTGGGGCAAATGAGAAGGGTAAAAAATGCTGTAATACCAACTTAAATGAGCCAGAAAATTCAACGTGGAAAGGAAAAGTTTGGAGTTTCCTTCCAGCTGGTCCAATCTATGCTATGAGAAAAGGCAGAGAGGAGTCAAAACATTCCATTATGCATGCTCTCCTATGGCTGGTTTTATACAGTCATTGACTTGCTTGTTACTTGAGTGAAAAACAACTGTGACCTGGTCATTCCTAAGGCTGCAGTGTCATTCAGTGTTGAATCTGAATTGGTCTCAGAGAATAAACTAGTTACACCAGTACGCTGTATTTTGCCTTCTCCCAAAACAAGAGCTCAAGTGTGAAATGACTTGAGTAAATTAAAAGGCGTATGGAAAGGTCAAGAGAGCTGTAGGAGTAATGAGAGATTTTCTTAACCTAGTCATAGATTTGAGAGACTCAAGTGGAAGAAATGAAGCTGGTAGTATATATGTGGAGATAAAACACAGCCACTATTTTTCTACATTGTAAGTTTCAAAATACTTTTAGCACAAATACTGCTGAGAGTGACAAATCCCACAAATATGGAGAAAGGAAGCATGGAAGATGTCAAGCATAAACGTGAAATTAAAAGAAAAACTGGAGCTGAAACTGAGATGAGTCCTATTAAGCATCAAACCAATGTGTTTCAGGAACTATAATAATTAAAATCCAATGGCTTGTGGTACTAGGGAATACAAAGATATTTCAATTATTGAATATACTAAAGGTACTTAGTGCTTCAAGCAGGAAATAAATGTAACATAAATACCAGCACTCATAAAACATTAACACAGAATTAAGAACATGGCCAACTAATTTTGGATTTGACTAATAAACATTGTCTTAACATTGGTTCCAGTTTTATGAAGCGCACTTTGTGTTATAAATCATGAAACACAGGTGTTGCTCATTTTTCCATCTGCTGGAAACTGGGATTTGAAGGATAACACTTCTGAAGCCTTACTTTTTTTTTAATACTTTATTTATTTATTTATTTATTCTTTTTGCATGTTGCAAATGCGTCTTAGACCTGTCATTGACAGCCTGTATTCTGTCAGCTCCTAGGGTCAACACAGGAAAATTACTGCTAGGAGGCTGAAGTTTACTAAATATTAGGACATAACCCCTTGCAGGTGATGCTAATCAAAAGAAGTTGAAATCACCACCTTAGCTAGATATAAGACCTATGCTAATGAAAAAAGCTTGAAACCACCACCTTAGCTGAATATAAGATCTATCTTCCTCACAACAGTCGCCTACTTTTATACTCTCAGAGCTTTTTAAAATGAAAAATTATCAAGTAAGACCCTCAGTTCTGTTGCAGTAACTGAATTGGGGACGGAATCAGGAAAAAACTTCAGTACAATTTTGTGGATTATTTTTTCAGACTGTGACCTACATGAATATTTACATGCTTTTTCTTGGTTTAATTTGTATCTGCCTAGCTGATGACAGGTTTTGCTGGCATGCACAAGAGCAACATCACCTTTCCAAAGTGAAATATATTTTATTTCTAAGATGTATGATAGTAAAAGGGATTTTTTCCTAAGGCACAATATGGTAAGGGAGCATATTCTAACTATTTAGCCCGGAGATTCTGCATTGCATGTAGATCATAGGACAATTTGGCCTATGGGACCATGTTTATCTCTGGGAGAAAAAGCACATTTTCATCAGCGATGTCAAACAAGCAATGAGTGGGATCAAACTTTGCATGTGTGGAGGGTGCGTTCTCAGCCAGTTTACTCATCTTTTAGGCATTATGTTGTAACTCATAATTAGATTTCTACTACATAGGTCATCATAGAGGCTGGCTGCCATCCAAGAATTTTTGCTGCATTAAAAGAAAATTTGATGATAGTGCTAAATTCATATTATCTGTAGTTGAGAGCATCCACCTAGGAGCACATAACACTACATTTTAACAATTATATCCAAAGGATCAGCACCTTTAAACTCTTTTACTTGGAAAGAGGTAGAAACAAAGTACCTTTTTTCTTCTTGAAAGCTTTCTAGTTTAGTTTTCTTATGCTTATGCTTAGTGTTACCTATATTAGTTCAGTGATGACAATGGGCTCAGGATATACAACTGAATGGACATTAGCCAGACCTTACTGTTGAGGAAAGGTAATAAATTATGTGTTGGACCAGATATATTCCTAACAGAGCAGTACACCAATATATTTTCATACTGATGGGTAGTAAAGCTTCCTAAATAGTTGATTGACACTACCTGATCATTGGGAGGCATATTTCTAGGGAAGAAAGTGATTGCTTTCAATAGCATGGAAGTATTCCACTGACCTATACGAATAACTGTGTAAAAACAGAAAAGGAGAATGCAGCAAATTAGATCAAGAGAACAGAAATTTATATGTTAGAAACTTTAAAAACAAAGAAATTGAGTGAAAACCTAGCTTTCCTGAAATCAGCTGCAAAATTCTCATTTACCCTGATGTGATTTTGCCTGAGAAATGTAGAGGTTATCTCAAGTAGAATTCTAATTTAAAAGAAAATAAATCTAAGTAGACAAATTCGTTGTTATTATAGTGCAGAACAATAATCTTAAGTCACTACCCTGTTATGAAATAACTTGCTTTCCCATGCTCAGCCTTTTCTAGACCAGTGGTGGCTTGAGGGGATTTGTTACACTTGGATGAAATATGTGAAACAAAAAGCTCAATGAATCATGCACAAATGCAGTGAAAGTGCTAGGAGGTGCAGAGGGAAAGGTTTCCTGTTAGAGAATTAAATAGAAAGGAGAGTAGAAAGGAATAATTTTTTTGAACATGTAAAAATATCACCTGAAACAAGAACCTCTAGTTCTACAAAAATGTACTCCAGAGACTTTAGGAAAACTAGTTTTAGATGTAGTTTTTTTCATAACTTTTTTTTTTTTTAGCAGAGGTTTATATCTGATCTCTAGCTATTAATGATGAAATTTTCCCATATTAGGAAGAACTACTGGGCTTGTGTATTCATTAAATCTCACTTAAACCTTCCAAATTAGGTATGAGACAATAAAATGCTGTGCAATTTTGTGAATAATGCCAGAGAGCACATTTTCAAGTTTTTATAATGAGATTGAAATGCAGGCAATTTTTTTCTTCAAATGAGCAGTGAAATGCTTTCTCCATGGGTCAGCAATGTCTCATTGTTTTGTCATCACCTGCATGCTTTAGGCAAATATTTAATTTCATATTCAGTTGCTATACTGCATAGACTCATTATACAGAGAGTTGTCTGAGGTTACATTTATATTCAAATGACAAGTTATGATTCATATTTTAAAAGATTGTTTGATAATGCTAAATAGCCTGATTAGAAATCTATCATTATGGTACATTATGTCAACCAAATCTTTATGAAGCAACATTGAGACTGCCTTTAATGTTTATCTTCATTGACATCCAGAAACAGAGACTGAGGCCGAGCATGATCATGCCGAGAATGGAAATCTGAGGAGTTGTCCTCATTTATAATAAACACGCCCAGCTGGGTGCACAGCTGCTAACTAAGGAGCCAAAGCTCTAGCTTCCTGCTACCTTGGAGGGTGTAATTACAAAACCCAACTAGACTGGCTTTCAAAACTACAAACGTAGGGTCAGGATTAATTTAAGCATGGCCTGGAATACTGGCAAGGTAAGACATCTAAAACAACATCATGTCACTAAGTGGGGATATTTTATACAGATCCAAAGGGCTATTAAATGAAAAGTGCTATACTTCCTTGGGTATTTATCTTCAAAGTCCTAACTGACCCAGTTTGCCTGATCTCCTTTTACAATACCATTTGGAAAAAAGTAAAAACAAAAAAGAAGAAAAAACACACCAAGCCAATCCACAGGTTCTTCTTCAAAGTGGAAGTGCAATACATAAACAGAAAAATTGCCCTTTTCAGTCCAGCTTATTTAGCACATCTCATTAAAGGAAGATCTAGAAAATCAGATAGAAAAATACAATATATGGGTCCATCTTCTTTATTCATATTATGTAAACCAATGTTACGGTGAACTAGAAAGCAAAACAGTCTTCATTATATTTAGACACTATTGTAATTTCACCTCAATTTCCTGCAATTTGGAAGATTTTAAGATAGTTCAGGAAAAGGATTTCATAAAAATTTAAAACTGAATTTAATTAATGTCTAGTAAGTTGCCAACAATCATGTACCAGCCATTCCAATGGGAGGACCTTTAACTATAGAAGTCTGCAAAAGATTTCTTTTGTTTTGTGTGCATCATAATATTCAGGCATGGGGCTTAATATCTGGCAATAAATCTGTAGTTTTGATGAAATTTGTCTTCCAAGTTTGCTGATTGAAGCACTTCATTTTACGTTTCCTCTTTCTGACCATTTATTATCTCTTTTTTTCATTTTTCCTAGTGTAGAATACCATTTTCCATAAACACTTAAAAATGAAAAGTTCAATTATTGTGCATATGTTGTACTGTACGAAAGAGTGGGCAAACCAATTAAAATCCAAATATGTCACTTAAAGATAATACTATGAACTGAATATATTTTCTCCAAAGAGCAGATCCTACATGCATTCTTAATATATTGGTAAATATCAAATTTTCAATAAGTTCAAATATAAAATCCATCAATAAAGTGATGAATGAATGTTGTAAGATGGTAACACAACAGCAGGATATGTGAAATAAAGCACAAGGAAATTCCTTCTGTGTCTTCCCTGGTATCTGCCTTACCTGTTCTCCCATTCTGCAACTTTGCTGTCATTCCCTGTCTTCCCCCTTACTGTCTTCTCTTCTTTAAGTTTCAGGGACCTCCTGATTTTCTATAGAAGTGTCAGGAGACATTCTTTAGAAGCAGCAGGAAAAAATACTTCATCTTGCTTCTTTGCGTAAGAAATTGGAGCAAGTTGTAAGAAGGGCAAATCCTTCCTCTGTCTCCCCACTTCCTTTTGCACCCACATAGAAAGGACAATTGTCCCAGGAGAAAAAAATAAGTTTCTCTTTTCTTAGTAGAGACTGATAACTTCATGAGCTATGCTCAGGAAGTCTGAAAAGCCAAAAGCCTTTTCAGATACCTTTTAATGTTCTTTGAGATTACTTTGTCTGGTATTTCACCAAAGAGTGAGGCATGCAAAATTTCATGGAAGGAGTGGGGAGTTTTCTTCTTTCTTTGTCCTACGGAGCATTTTGATCACCTCTGAGTTCTTTGACTTCAACAGTCAGATGGTTCACCTGTACAAGACAGAAGTGCAGTGGGAATTCATGAAGTGCCATTGCCCACGCTGTCAAACTTTCACGTCTTGTTGTAATGTGCTTTTCATGCATTCTGCTCTTGTGCAGCTGCAGAAGAACATCACATTCAGACGAACTAAGGTAATCTTTGCATGCCAGAGCTCTGTTTAAATGAGATTCATATACCCCCAATAACTACAAATCACATCCAAAGGATGGCTTGATCCTCATGGATTTTTGGTATGGGGATTTATAGTCACAATGGTTTTGAAAAATGGACAGCACTAAGATAGTATGTCTAAAGTGCTTATGTTGTTTTCCTTCATGTTATATCATAAGGTCATGGCAGACAACAGCAAAAGTTCAGGCATCTGTCTTTCAGACAATTTAAACCCTTTGCTATAACTGTCACCTTTAGCCTCTCCAATCACAGTTTTGTTTTCATTCCAAATCAGAGTTGAAATCTAGGTACCTGTTTTAATTTGTGCAGCTCTCATTAAAGGATACAATTTTTTCTTGCAGTCTGCTCCCCAGTGTGTTTTTCCTTTATTACAGTTACTAAGGAAGTAATATTCTTAAACACTGTTTTAACTTCAGTTTTGCCCCATCTTCCTGTTCTTGCAGATACCCCCTGCACATTCTGGAGTGCATTCCTGCGTCTGCCTCCACTGCTCAACATGGGACTCCTGGAGGCTGAACATGGCTGAAGAACATGTGGGGAAGCACCTCCAGACTTGAAAAGCTGTCGTGAACAGCCTGGAAATGAAAGGGAAACAGCTAAATGGAGAACATTGTTTACCCTTCTTCCTAGATTTCTGCCATTATATTACATTACAAAAGGGCTCAGGACTCAGGAATAGATGCTGACCTGTGAGAATGCAAGGCACAGACTGTATATGCATTCGCAAGTGTTGAATAGGATCAGAGGATAAAAGCAAATTTAATATTTTTTATTAATTAATCAGCTGAAAATCTGTTTTTTATAAGTGTGTAAGAGTTCTATAATCTGCTCTCTAGGCATCAGTTTCCTATTGGTATTAACGAGAATTATGTAAACGTAGTTGTGATGACATTAATTTAGTTATAGGAAAACATTGTTCCAAGTAATCTAACCGTAGTTTTCTAGGATATACATGTACCCTTTTTCATCAATAGATGTGCTTGTGGTTTACAGGAACACTAGCTAAATACAATACAGTATTTATTTCAACATACAACATGAACAATCCTTTTTTCCTTAGTATTTTCATCACGTGGAACAACTTAATTCTGATTATGTGATACACCTGTACCTCACTGAAATGTTCTCATATTGAAAATTTCCTCCTATAGAAAACAGAACTAGAGATGCAAAGTGGTTTTCTTCAGTGACTCATCTATTGCTACTGATTTCTAAAACTGTCTATTTGTTATTACCAGGAGTTATAATTCCTTAACCATGCCTTATACGTATGTTGTCCTAAAGTTCTGCTAATTTAGAATCTTTATTTCTGCTGTAGATGGATAACTGTGTTAATTGTGCAGCAGGCTCAGATAAATTTCTACCTGTTGTTACCAGCATAGTAATGGTAGTGGGGAATTCAGGATTGCACCAAATCCTAACCATCCAAGTGTTTATTGCTTATTTAATGCGGGAAATAACATCCTCATGGAATTCATTTTGTACCCATTGCCAGATGATATTTCTCTGGTCCATGGAGGAAAGTACAGCTCTTACATTCCCTCTTTTATACAGGCACATGTATGGCAATCTTCCATCTTGTTCTTCATCAGAGGAAAATTCCGGCAAAAAAATGCAAGACTAATTATCTTTTTAATTACTACTGCAGTGATTAAAAGGTGAAGTTATAGTTAATGGTACTTTGTTGTTTTTGAGGAAGGTTGTTACAGCAGCCAAAACACACACAGCTATATATCATAGAGCAGTGCCACATCTAGCAAAAAAAAAAGCTTGATGCTGCCAGTTTCCTGGTAAAAATCCCTTTTAAATCACAATAAAAGACTAAATCCCTAGCATAATACTTTCTGAAAAGAAAAATACAGCCTGCCAGTATCCTGCCTTAGCTGGGAGGTAGGGAAGATTTCATTCACTGTTTATCAGTGTTTATGTCCATGCCCTTTCTGTACAGATGGAAATGTAGTGAAGCAGAAGCTATTTGGGAAATAGAAGCAGGCTAGCAGAGACTTACAGCAAGATATGAAAATAAAAGGCTCAATACTATTTGTTAGAAATGGCAATGCAAACTAGCTCCATATCTGGAATGAATGCTTCACTTTTTCAAGTGCTGTTAGCTTGCTGGTTGTTTGTGGTTTTTCCCACAGTTTCTAATCTTGAATACTTATTAATAAAAGTGTTCTTAATCAAATGGCTGATTTATATTTAAATTACATAGGAATGGATAGCTGACCAAGGAGGAAGAAAACTAAGGTGTCAAATTACTGTGTCTGAAGGTTTGTTGAACTTCTTTTAAAACTGTTTAATGTGCCAGTGTCAGTGCTGGCTTCTAGCATGTATTCTTCTGTCTCCTGTACTAATAAATGAGCTTGATGCCTCCTGAGGGATTGACACAGTATGACCTTGGATAAGAATGGATATTTTGTTTTCTATTAGGATCCTAATATAGGATATCTCTGCAGTCTTTCAGAAATACCTGTTTCAAAATATTGGAAACAATAATTGAAATAATTAAATACTCATACCTAAAAATGCATAGATACTTTTTCTTGAAGGCTAAAAATGTCATTGATCCATAAAACAAGGTCAAGAAGAAAACCCCCAGACTCTTCTACACAGGTCAACAGTCTTGAAGTCAGTGCTTAGAAAAGGCAGATAAGGTTGACAGGAAAGCAAGAAATGAAAGAAAATATATGGACATGCTCCAATCCTTAAGGTATTAACTTCTCTGCCCTTCCTCCACCTTACCTGTACTGCCAGAAGGCTTACCCTTGTGCACTGCACTATGGTGCTGATCCAGGACTCACACTGCTTTTTTCCAGAGGAAAGCCTACTTAAGAGAGGCTGCCTTTGCCCCTGGTAAGAAACTCTTCTCATCCGCTTACAAAAAGTGAAGGGTTAAGCTGAAGTAGTTAAAGCAGTCATCTTACTTAATTTAAAACAAGATGAAAAGCAAAATGAACAGAGAGTGAAGCATGTGGTTTAGAATAGAATATCTCTGGAGTCCTTTAAGCCCTTCACAATTAAAACATCATGACAGATTTCAGTATTTTGGAATCTCTCTCTTTCTCTTACTACTTCCAGAAAAACCTTGGTGTTCAATATCAGCAAAAGTTTATAGGTCTAGTCTGTCCCATGCCAGGATTATGTTCACTGGTATTATGCCAGTTTTCTAGCCACCTCCAGAGCAGCAGCTTGTTTTTTCTCTTAGTCAAGGATAGTGTTTTACTGGCAATAATAGTATGAAAAAAAATACTGCAGTATTTTCTGTGGAGGCCGGCCAAAAAAAAAAAAATTCGAGTAAGAGAAAGAAATGGAGAGGAGAGACAAGGGAGAAAATAATGAAATGGAAAAGGAAAGAAATACAGCAACAGCACAGGAGAATAAATAAGACATTAAGAAACAAACAGAAGATTAGCAGGGACTATCGCAAACATCCAAAACCAAAATTCTTGGTATTTTCTTGCCCTGTACCAATTAAATTTTTTGCCATACTTTTTTTCCCCCTTGAATAACTTCTTTTTTTGCTTTTTAGCCAGGTATCTTAAGCATTATTTTTCTAGATTATTGGGGCATCCTCTCATTTCTACTTTTTTGCTCTGGTGCATCAACCTTCACTATGCATCAGTGCAGTGCAGTGCAATGCAACCTTCACTATGCATCAGCCATAACACAATGGCCACAGTCTCTGGCTGTCTACTAAGACAATCAGTTTTAATACATCTCTTTTAAGTGATTTCTTCTTCCTGATCAAATAGATGGAAAATAATAACAGAGACTAAAAATACAAAAACAATTGCAATCTGTATTTCAAATGAAATGAGAAATACTAGTAACACACTTACTTTTGCATATCTGAAACTATAACACAGTTTTAATTAACCTGAGAATATGAGGACAGCCAAGGATGAGCAATAATTCTGAATCAAACCTTTTCTATAAAAGTATTAATTATTGCAGGAGAGCATAGCTATAATCCAACTTTGTCAGTATATACAAAGATGTTACTAGGAACAGTAAATATGCCAAGATATTAAAGATTAAATTTCCAAATCTTATTTCTCTTAGCTATCTTTAAGTACTCTCTGCTTTGTAGAAATATATTTTTATGTATAATCCTATACACAAGAGTGACACTGAGGCCATGAAAATTTTGGTCATTCTTTTTCTCTCAGAAAACTTTGAAGAATCTACATTCTATTCAGAAGTGTATGTGTACATCTGTACTGTCCTCCACAGTATAGGCAGAAACTAAGAATTTGTATCTTAAAGTCTAAAACAGAATTCAGAGAATTAGCAGTGTCCCAGAGTCATATAGTGACTTGGAATTTATCAGGTGAACATTTCCAGGACATCAATTACAGTTGCTTGCTAATACAGACAAACACATCACATCAAGTCTTTTAGAGTCCTCTCATAGATAAATCTTCCATTTATTTTTCACAGCAACAATACACTGGCATCTTATCTAGTGGCATGCAATGAGTTATTTAATATGAAAGCAATTACTACTACTACTCCTCTTTCATTTTCAACAGAAAAGCCCACTGTTTGTAGAAGAAATTCTTGCTTTAAGCCACTAAGTTCATGCCCTCACCTTTAATATTGTAAATTTTCAGGTTTGCTTTAGCCTAAGGCCAGGTTTTGAATATGATATTCCAGTCCTTCTCTGAATTGAAAATACTCACATCTGATGTCCCTGCATTTTGTAGCAAAAACTGTGGAAGTACTATCAAAGTTGCAATACAAACAGTATGACTTTTCTAATACAGATGAGATCTACAAATGGGGAATCTTTATTGCTGCTTGCTTAATTGCTGCAGGGTTTTTATTCTCTTCAAAAACATTGGCAGCTGAATTCAACAACAGAAAACAGTCTCACACATCAGGCTGATAGCTCTTTTCAAGGCTTCTTTCAAAAATTTTCCCTGTTTTATTTATCAGAATTGGTAAAACTTCAAGATGGGTCATCCAAATAACTTTCTCACAATAGATGGCTAGCTGAAAGTGCTCATTTTTTCCTACATAACCCTTCTATGTGAGAAAGTCCAATCTGCTATGGTACTGAGGACCACACTGTCTCAGGTTTTGGTGGGGAATGGACACAAATAAACAGAAATTTTGAGAAGACTTCCAAGAAACACTGAACTACAGGTGAAAAAATACAGCAAATCTTTAAAATATATAAAGTAATTCAAATAACATCCTAATCTCTCCAAAATTATTAGCCTTCTTTGAATATCTGAAAAGTAAATCCTGCTAAATCTCACATATGCCTGCAACCACATGCAGATACTGTAACAAAGTATAACACTTATTTTTCAATTTTTTTTTCTCTGAGTTATTTTACTTCTAGTATTATTTTTCTCCTTGCATTTCTTTAGGTTAGCCCCTCTGGGGTAGTTTCTTTAGTGGTAACAACAGGGAGAGTGCTGTCTCAAGGTGGAAATAGTAGCCATTTAAATAACACGCTGCTTACAGCTGCTTAGCACAAACCCAGGTAAGATAATGTAGTGGTTAAATTCCCCATAGCTGTTACAACTTGCCTACATTTATGCCCCATTCTAAATGCTGAATAGAGTCCTCAGGACAAAGCCGAAATGTTCGGTCTGTTGCTTAGATACTACTTTCACAGGCTTCATATGAAAAACCTGTGTATGCAGGCAAATAAACAGATAAGTTAATAGGCTGAACCCGCAATGGACAAACAATAATCACTTTTTTTGTACTATCCTTTGTACTAAATCTGGGTATGGGAGAAACAGGTGTGGAATACATAGAACACTAATGCAATGCAAAATGAAAATATGTATTTTTTTGCTGGGATGCCTCTTCCATGCATAGATACTTGGGGCCACTCTACCCTAAATGAAACAAGTTACATGAATCTGCATTCATTTGTGTCACTTGACTTATCTTTGTGTATTCTTGCTGTATAGGACACGGAAATGAATATCCTGTTTGTTTACTTGTGCAGGAGTCACTTATAATTTGTGACATTGCAACAACAGATCAAAACGAAGATCATATCCTAAAGCTGGAAACTCACCTTTGTTGCATACACTATGGGCTTTATTCCATAACCGGGAGGAGTTAAATTTGCAATGGTTCAAATATTCTGTTCAGAATGCCCAAATTATATCTCGTGAAAACTGCTTTACTAAAAATAGTTGCTGTTCTGCATAAGTATTAGATTGGTTCCTGCTATGCCATTTCCTCAGTAGAAGAAAAGAAAAAAAAAAGAAAAAAAGAAAAAGCAATTTTGGTATGTGTTCTGCTCTGCTAATATTCAAAAATTAATTTGTTAATTTGTTTTAGGACCAACAATTTATGACTTGGAGCAACATGCTCAACAAACTGGGTGTTATGTAAAAGCTGACAGTTACAACATCACAATACAACAGCATTACCTATTATGTAGTTACGGTGATACAATACTACTCTTGTGAAACACACCACAAATTATAAAGGATTTTGGAGCAAATCCATTCTGCTCTGCTCAGCAAAACGAAATGGCTACACAAATTACTGGGTTTTGCCTTTTGTTATATTTTTTTGTTAATCCCCTGCAAGATAAGCGTGTACTTTCATAGGCTTTGCATTAAGAAACAATTTTGAAAGCAACAGAAACGGAGCAGAATTCAATACTCAGATTCAATGCCCAGTACCTCTTTGCTGGAGGGAAGAATAGATTGCAAAGTAATTCTGAATTAGAAAACAGTTGTGTTTTGTAAATAAATTTTCACTCCTTGAACTACATTTGTTTATTTAGTTCTGCCTTAAGCATTATTTTTTGTATCAGTTTGTTATTTAGTTCATATACTTACTGCAAAGATTAAGAAAATCGGTCAAGAAATTTAAAATGACAAATCAGTGTAACTATCCACATTAAATGTACTTTTCATCAGTTTCCGCTACAAAAGAGTATAAACAGCTCCTACTTACTACTTCTGTTGTGACTTCAAGATGAATAATTATGTATCTATGCCATTTTTAATATTTCTGAACCTGATTTTTTTATCTGGCAGGGACAGAGTAACTACTGAGAGAATTACTGATCTTTAAAATTCTTCCATAAAGAGTTATTGTAACAATAATGACATTATATACTGTCTACAAAATTATTCTACAGTAGATTATAATTTTCCAGGCCTGGTTTTTGGTGAGAGAGACTGAATTTTAATGATTGGCTTCTATGTTTGCTTTTATGAAATGAGCCATGCTCAAATATTATCAATATAAATATGCTTATTTAAAAAAAAAAGAACTTCATCTTCTCACCAAGAATCACATCTCAGTAGAGGTGATCAGTTGTTTGGGTTCATTTTTCTTTAAAATAATATTATTAAATACTGTATTTTTAATAAATACCATGCTTGGTTTTTCTCTCAACTTTTCCCTAGCATAATGAAGTGTTTACAAGGGGTTTTTTTTGTCTACAGAAATTGGTGGTTATTTAACATATATTTTCCACTAAAAACTAAGAAAACAGTTTAAATCAAGAAAACAAAGAGACACAAGCACTTAATCAAATCTTTGGCAATTTATAGTCAAACAAATCAAAGTCATATTATAAATTTTCTACTATGAACCAGGTAATATTCTTTAGTTCCTTCCACCTGCATGACACGGTCTCTTCCTTCCTTTTGTGTCCCAGAAATCCCTTACATTGTGCAAAGGGATGCACATTGACAAGGGGATGACGGAATGTTTGTACAGAAAACCAGTTCAACTATTTAATACCTATAGGCTTTCCAGAATAGAGTGGAGCCATTTATGTACCTGAATTCCTTGCCAGAGGGAAGCACAGAAATGGGAGGGAAACATCTAATAAGCCTTCAGTAGTATAAAATACCAAACCTGATGATCCTGATGTGCCACTGAGATCCCTGATGGTTTGGGTCAGGGCACATGGTATTCAAATGCAGGGAATGTGTGCTCAGGTCTCATCCTGGCATGGAGTCAGAAATCCTGGAGGTCACCTCTGACAGCAAGAGGGCTGGGCAGGGTTCCCATACTGCACAATGCAGCTATAGCCTGAGGCACCTACTTGAGTCTTCCTTCTTCTGAACTTCTCTTTTCAACCACAGGCTGGATCTTGTTATACTATAAAAGCATATATTTCATGATAAAAAGCGATGAGAAGTAAAATAATCCTTGTGGAAGTTAATCTGATATTTAGAGTACCACAGTGAGAGGGAGCAAGCTCATCACAGCATGCTGTCCCACTGCAGGAAGAACCAGCATGGAGAAGAGGCCTTTGCAGAGGAGTGCATCATGACTTTATGCCTCTTCGTATACTGTGTTAGTGATGGTGTAGAGGTACAGCTGCATAGAGCTTTTGAGTGTTTAAAAGAATTATATCATGTATAAGACTGTGGTTCTCTTTACTGTTAATTAAAGTAGTTTGATGCCTCAGGGCTAGATGGTTCCTTTCTGGTTTTAGTATAAACGATGCAATATATAAAACTGGAACTATCATAAATACAGGTACTTCCTAACTTATAATCAGAAAAACTCTACTTTTATTCATAAAAGTAGCTTTCTTTCAACAGCTCATGAAATGGCCATGTAGACATAATGAGAGCACTGTAGATTATTCTTTTGAGCATTTATTCATTCAACTGTTCATTTACTTATTCATTTAGTTATTAATGATTTTATTCTTATGATTCTTGCACTCATAATGAATAATGTACAGAAAGCTGCAGTTCAGCAAAAGTACGTCAACATTCAAGCATATGAGCTGTCACTTGGAATTCACATATACTATTGGTCAAACCACAAGGTAGTACAAGTGGTCTCAGGAGAGCTTCACCACTGGTAGAGTTTGCTTGAAGTGACTGGGTAGATCTTTCAGTCAACCCTTTTTTGGCAGGACAATAAAAAGCTGACTTGACATGGTTGATATAGTTTCTTTTGTCAAATAATAAAAACTATTTTAAAATGAATTTGTTTCTATTGTCATGAACAATCTGCTCAGAAGCTCTCTGTCCTTGAAGACAAGAATCTTAGGAATTCACCATCTGGGCTGAATTAGCTGGATTCATGTGGCATAATTCAAACCATTTACATTAGTCATCTGCTACAGGAAAATACACATGTATGTATGACAGGGATATATGTGTATTCTACCAGTGGAGCTAGGCATCAGAACTGCTTCTGAAGGGAATTCCAGCATTCAGGGAATATATTTTAGGGTGACAGTCTCAAGGTTTGAATGAATGGAAGCATAAAACGGTGAGGAGCCATAGCCAGCAGCAGTAATTTCCCAACCTGAGAGAGTTCAATGAGGACAGAGACAGCTGCTAGTATTTTTCTATTATTATTATTTATTTATTAAAAAACAAACAACAAAAGCAAAACAACAATAAATCAAATAAAACCCCCCACACAACCCCCCCCAAAAAAAAGAAACAAACAAAAAAACCCCAAAATACCAACCAACCAAAAAACAAAACAAGGAAAAAACCCCAGGAAACAAAAAACTCATTATTTGCAACCAAACACAGGTTCTAGTTAATTTTTTTTAACTCCTCAAACTAACCTAAGAGCTTTTTTGTCAATCTTGGGAAGTCTGGAGGAGATTAAGAAGCAAAGTCAATGAGCCTTTGAATATGATCTTCTGTTATATATGATTTAGTACTCTGCCTCCATATGGAAAATCATCTTAATGTTAACTTAGTTTCAGTGTATCATTCCAACTTGTCATGATATAACCTTCTTGTCTCCATCAGAAGCTTCCTGATAATGTATGCACTGACATCTCATGTCTGTGAGCTGGTGTGGAGTCAAAATTCCTGGTGTGCTGACCAAGAGTGAGCGATAACAACTCTGTTCATGCAATAGGGATTAATCTTGCACTGCAGTAAGGAATGCAACTAAATTGTACAAAATTCAGCATGCAGACCAGCCTAGCACTTGTAGGAGTTACACGCAGGTAGGCAGCCCTGCCATGCAGCTACACTAACAAAACAACAACACAAGAAATTATAAGAGTTCTACAAAGAGCAAAAGGGGGGTAGTGCAGGGGGTAATGCATATGTAGACATCTAATCCTGACAAGGCTACATTAACAAGATAGCAACATAGGAAGTACTAGAAATGAGAACTATGATTCATAACAGAAGGGGGTCACTAACTTAAATGAGTTAAGTAGAAAATACCAGTACAAACATATCAGAAATGCTGAAGAGGTATAAAATCAGGGACAACTGGAAAGGGTAAATACAAAAAGGCTGTTTATTTAGGAGTGGATGAGAATGGTAAAGGGAAAAAATTGAGAAGTTGAAAACGGAGAAAAGGGGAATGTAAGCTGTACTAGTTTGAAAACAAAACAGTGGATGATCACAAGTCAGAATTATAATTTAATAGGAAAATTAAAATAAATGCAATAGTACAAGAACACTGACAGAGTCAGGATGCAACCTGACACCCTGTTAGGGTGGTGGCAGCAGTCCAGTTGAAGTGGTCCTGTTGAAGCGGTGATCCTGTAGAAGGGTCTGGTCTTCACCTGAAGGTCCAGTGGTAGCTCTTGTCCTCTGGGAATCCAGAAGGTAAGGGCTACTTATGCTGTTCCAAACCCCAGATCATATCCAGGTGGGAATGCTTGTCTCCTCCCCCTGGGCAGAGCATCTCACAATGGGGTGATGTAATTCTGTGAGCCATGCAGTGGGTCCTTGATCGCCCATTGAACAGAGATAGCTCCCGGAGGGAGTTATCAGGGGTGAGTCATGGTAGGAGATAACGAGCACTGCCCCACCTGCTTTAACAGCTGGTGAAGATGATAATAGAATACATACTTTTGGTCACATCCTACATTGTAACCTAGAGCATAAGCAGAAGTGTGTCATTTAACTAGCAGTTTAGCAGTATCTGTTGGGTAGTCTTCTGTTGATCTCACTTGGAGAAGGCAAATAAATCTGTTATTATTCTGATAACATTGACTTTTTTCTGTGGTGAGTGGGGATACTTGAGGAGTTTTCTCTAAAACTGGTGAGGGAATACATGAAGGGGATGGACCAATCCTAGCAGTTGTGGTATTGAACTTTTAGCAGAATCCATATTCAGAGTTAGGCATTGAAGCTCATAATAAATAGACTTACAAAGGCCAGCAAGGCAAACGATCCATTTCTAAATGCTGAGAAACACTCAGTCCCTTATGCTAAGCTAAATTCAGTATTCAGTATGGCTGCTAGCTGCCAAAACTGCTTGCCACATTCCTGTATTAGCATAGAATTAGTGAAGGCACATAATTACGCAATCCTGTAATGGTTATATGGGATGGGGAGACTCAGATTCAGTTCTTTTCCTTACCTGAATTAGACCCACATCTTCCCCAGCACAGTAAGAAATTATATCACATGGAAGTCTCCTGGTCCCTTTTGGGATATTTTCTGAAAAATACTTCTAAAATTACTGGATCAGAATTGATGTATACCAGCCTTCTATTTATGCCTAGAGGCTCAGATAGCCTCACCAGGGTTATAAGGAAATCTGGGGTTCATAAGGTCTGAATGTGCCAGCGCCATTGTCAAACCTCAAGCACATATGTGGGTTTTGTATGTGTTCCAGTTGTAATGTCAAAAACCCCAGATACCTTGTCTTGAGTACAGCTAACTTTTGGGTTGGGTTCATCATTTTTTGGAATCTGCAGGAATTCTGCAGTAATTTTATACTTTGCTGATTACAGCTGAATGTCTTGCAATCATTTTCTGAGACAGAAGACAATATACAACACAGAATTTGCTGTACAATACAGAAGCTCAGCATATGCTCTTTACAGTTTTACATTACCTTCAGTGCCATAAGGCTCCAGCGACTGATATGTGCTTTAGAAGCACTGAGAATTTCTACAACTTCATGGTTTTAAGTAGTCTATGATGGTCCTGCTGTGAAATTACAGAAACAGCACACTTTGTAGCTAATTCCATTTTAAGTTTTCCCCCTTTCCCTTGTAAAAGGAACCAAATATTACTTCATTTATTGTCTACTAAATTAAACAGTTGTAGAATTACTATAATGTTCCCAGTGGCTTCCATGTTGCTGTCTACAAGCTGATAAAACTGAAATCTTCTCATAATGTCCTGCTGGGACAGAGGCTTGGGTTTTGTGTTGATCTGAACATTTTCTGTATCTGCTATAATTTCTCCCTTGCTTTTTATTCTACCAACAATCTTTTGTGCTGCATGACCACTTCACACAAGAAAAGCAGACAATCTAATTTTAAGTGTTCACTAAAATGTGGTAATGCTAGACTGATCAAATTAAGAGTTCTTCAGATATTTCAGTGTACTGTACAGGCCTTGATGTTAGGCTCTTATGTCTCATCTCAGATATTTACTTCACTCAAGTTATTGGCAGTTTTGCCAATAAAAACAATTTCACAACAAAATGTTGAGAATTAACCTGAGATTAGAAAACAGAAGATGTATTTGCAGGCCTCCAGTATATGTATCATGAAGAGAAGTTGAGTCAGCATAGTCTCACAAAGAGAAGGTTAAGGAGCAACCTAATAGTAGCTTACAGCTTTCTGAAGAACAGATACAAAAACGCAGAGACAATCTTTCCTCAACTGTGGCAAATGGCACAAGGGCAATAACCAGATTAGACATCAGGAGGAACTTCACAAGGAGCTTGGTGCAACACTGGAACAGGTTGCCCATGGATGATATGGACATTCCAGGGAGTTTTCAAGACCTGACTAGACAAACCACTGGCTGACATAGCACAGTGCCGGGGATAGTAATGTTTTGATGGGGAGGCTGCACAGCGTGCCCCTTTGATGTTCCTTCCAAACAACATTTCTCTAACTCTGTGATGTAATTCTGTCATTCTCCCTTCTTAATTTAGTGGAAATGCATGTGGAAAAGTTTTGTGGATTTTTTTTCTAAAAATGGATGAATATGCTAGAACAGTTTAACAGAATTGCATTATTTTTGGTACAGAAAATAAGCACATACATGAAGCACAACAGGGCCTCATAGTACAGTAAAACTTCAATAAATTCCTTCCTTTTTCCTGAGAAAAACATGGTGATGATGGAAAGTCAGAGACTGTAAGTTACCTATATGGAGCCTTAGGTTCTAAAGGGGATGTGGACTGCAACTCTTAAAGTCTTGGACATTTATGAGAGATGTTTTATTCCCTACCCAAAAACCTCTTCTGCTTCTTATCCTTCCATTATTCAAGGAGCATGGCTGAATTATTTGCCAATGATTACAATTCCTTTCTTATCTAAAACTGAAATCTTTATGCCCCCTATTAAGGAGTGCAGAGAGACAATACCAGTAAAGGAGCATTCAGTGATGTCCTTTTGTGCACATTCACACCCAATACAAACTACTGCAGCAGTCAGAACACTGCCATGTGAATGTCTTCTCCCTCCTTTCTTGCATCCACTTCCTTCAGCCATGTAAGGTAATATCTGATTGTGGGCATAGAAGAGCTACCTGCAACAATGCAGCCAGGGGTATCCTAGCACTTAATGGCCAGTCTCTGAGCCTGCACTGATGGCAGCAGTGTGTTTGCTGCTGTCTGTGTTGTACAGAGAAGGTGTGCATATGATGCATTATTTTTAAGGATTCATGTGAAAAATGAAATAAAACTTATGGGAAGAAATCAAGTCTGGCATTTGCCAATATAGCAAAACTTGTCAGGTTGAATAATTAATTTTTCATTGGACTAAATTTATGTAGTTTGTGCATTAAATCTTGCTTGGGAAAATGATTTTACAGGCATGATTTATGGGATCAGTAAACAGAGATTACCTACCATGCTTCTCAATCTCTGCATTGCATTGATAGTTTACAAAAACAGCTTTAAAAGTAAATAAGGGGTATACTTCATGATTCCCTTCAGAATATGTATGGGCTTGCTATAGAGTAGACATCTCCAAGAGGCCTTTCAGAGCTTTAGCAAGGAAAAGTTTTGGATCCCAGTCGAGTTCTTCAGTGTATAAGTCTGCTGTGCTAAATATGCATCTCATGAAGGGAAAGTTGGGTACTGAATAATGAATTCTGCCCAAGCCACAAGCTTTGTTGGACTTTTCCCTATAAATTTCTGATGAATTGGTAATGCTGCACTAAAGAAATAGATTAGAAACTGACTGATCCCCTTCACAATAGTGACCTCAATTTTGTAGGTGCTAAGAATCACAAACTAATCAAACAGTCTCCTTCTTTTCATTAGAGACAAGAATTTTATTTTACTTCTGATTTGTATTTATTTTTTCCTGAGGACCTGTTTAGATTCTATCAACAAGTAAGACCATTTTCCCTAAGGTATTTTGTGATTTCTCAGCTTTTGAAGCAAAAAAGGTATAGAGGAGGCTATGGCATGAGCTAATTTATTTACTAGTACCTGCTTCTACTGATTAATGTTTGTCTGAACCAGAAGGAATCTTCTTTCAAGTTTCCTCATTAAAAATGTGAAAGCAATTCTGCTAATACAAACTTTTCTTTCTCAGGCGTGTCACAGCTATTTTACAGTCCAAGAATGTAGCAAACTGTCTATTTTTCTGTCCTTAAATCTAACCCCTGTTGTTGACCAGCAGTATGATGTTGGCTAGACATTTCAGGTCTTCATATTCCTAAAATCTTCCCATTGATATTTGCTAATGATCTTACTCCAAATTTACTATAGTGCAACTCAGAGTAAAAGCCTATCTTTTTTTTGCACTAGTTTCCCATCCTGAGCACTAGAATGGTGTTTTTATCATCATCCTTGGACTTACAGAGAAGAGTAATTCCCCTTACTGCAAGAGCTTGTGGACAAAATTGTACATTCTTCATCAGCTTGGAGGACAGCCTACTCAATCAATGCTCCCCATTACTCTAAAATGTAAAAAAATATTTAATTTCCTTTGCATTCAGCAGCATCTGGTATTTTCAACTCTAGCATGCCCACCTCCCCACTAGTTTACCAGAAACAATGCCAAGGTGGAGCCAACTTCAGCTCAGATGGTTGTAGAAATTCAACATTGTGAGAAAGCTGTGAGGAAGCCTACAGCAGAGTCATAAGGAAAAACACAGAAACATATAAAGGAAACACAAGGAGTTGGAGGACAGCAGTTGGAGACTGACAAATACTGCCCAGCAGAAACTTATTGTATGTCTCCTTGCTGTAGCCCAGCAGCTCACTGAAGCCCTTAGATATCTCTTACATCTGTCAGAAAATGAAGGATTGCTTTATACTTTGAAACCAGATGTATTTTAACCACACTATCTCTTTGTGCATGCCTAATTGTGCCTGAACAGCATGACAGAGTTACAAGAGCATCATGAATCATCACCAGTCTGAAAATTCTAAGGACTGGTCCCAGCCTATCTGCCAACCTGACTGATTAGCAAGTGAGAGACAAAAAGAGAGACAAATCTCCCTTTGTCCCTTGTGTGCTTTTCTCGAAGTTGTAGTAATATGGGGATATGTGCTGATATCTGTTATACTCTATTTGGTGTACAATTTATGAGCAGTTGAAATGGTATCCACCATCACCATCAGGAACTTATACATTCTCAGTTTTCATAGCGAACAATAAAAGCTCTACCCTCATGCCAGTGAATCTAGTGAAAGGATTTCTATTGACTTGGATGGGGGATGGAGCAGTATCCAAATGAGGCAGAAAATTATTTTCTCTGTTTGCTGTTTATTAGAAATTAATCTGAAGAACAGCTGACTTTAAAAGAAAATAATGAAAATAGTTCATTCAGTCTAATTGCTCTGATGATATAGAAATATCCATCTAGGATCTGGCTAATTAGCATGAAAGAAATATTTTGGACTGACTGAAAATCTTCTTTCCTTTTCCTTGCTATTAAGTTCACATTCCTTAATAATGGAATGTAACTTTAGAAAATGCCCACTGCACGAGAAAAGGGATAAGCAAAACAATACAAGCACCTCTGAGATTAAGGCATTGACTGAGTTCTCTGTGTTTGTATTCAAAAGTATAGAGAATAGTGCAATTTCCTCTTCTCCGTATTTCTAACTAACAGTAAGCTATGCAATGCTCTTTCAGTGATCCAAGTTAACTGAAATCTGAGAGAGCAGCTTAAGTCAGCTTTGTATTCCTGAAATTGAAATCAGCCCACCCTTGTCATTTGATTCTTTCCGGATATCTTATCTACTTGTGCCTATGCCTGCACCAAATTTGCATTCCACCAGTTATTTGTTTGTAAATGTGGTCCAGTTAAGCACATCCTAGGACTTATTAAGGTAAAACAGCAAAACAATTTCTACTTCCTCAAAAGTTTTATGACTGTTGAGATCTAATTCTCCCTCAAATTTCCAGCACTAAGGTTGTATGGCATTCAGATGGAATGGGAATTTGTATTTCTGTTTTGAACAAATATGCAGACTTGTAAAAAAAAGTTATCTTGGATGAAAACCTTACACCAGGTTTATCAAAAAAAAAATCACTTGTGCATCCATTTGCTAAAATGGAGTATGCCCTATCAAGGACAAAAAAGTTACTATAAGTAGTCAGTAAAAAACAGAATATCAAGAGCATATGATGGATTGTAAAGAGTTACTGCTGACATGCACATTGTCTTATTACACTAGACTGCAGAATATAGTATTTGTGGAATTCACTGCAAAAATATTTCTGGAATGCATTGGACTGATTACAAAGTAACAGATTGACCAACAGAGTTAAAAATATTTGATTATTTAAAACATCACATGATATTTATAAAATAAAGCCTTTCACCGAGTTAGCTCACAGCTAATGGACTAATACATTGTTGAGGTCAAATAAGCAATTTACTGAGCTCCATCTAACGGGGAACAGTGTCCTTAATCTAGTTCTGCCAGTCAGGCTGATTCTGCATAGCTCTCACCCATTGCTCTGGACAGTGACTGTGAATTGAAAAGTCAGAAACATGCAGAACATACTGAATCTTTTACAAGAAACTAGGACCCATCACATATTGAGGATACTGAATGTCTGAGTAAGAGTCAGTCAGTAGCCCAGACTGGGAGTCTGGATTTCAGCAGTATTGATTTTTGGCAGAGTCCTTTTTCTAACAGTTGTTATGGGACAGAGGAGCTAAATCTTCCTGAAATTCATCCTAGCTGACAGTACATGGCCAATGTACACAGGTGTGAGTGCTGTGTTTAGATCTGGCTCAAGTACCTCTACTGCTCTGAGCTGCCTCACATAGGATGCATCCCTCATGTCAATAGACAATGTAACTGTTTCCCGGTCCTGCTGTAGTTTATGTCTCTCATATTTTAAAACTAAGAATCCTAAGCAAGGAATCGAGTTGTCACATTTGCTCTTACTCATCTTGGCCTCGAGACATCTGTGTTTTCCACTCCTCTGGTTGCTCCCTGGAGGTTTTAATGAGGATCAGCAAAGGAAGACAGACACTCTGCCTGAGGTCTTTTTTTTGCCCTCCCTGTGCTAGGGAGATGTGCTCACTGGGAAGACGTGAGGTGTTGTACAATGACATGGAAAAGGCAGAGGAGGAGAACATCTTGCAGCAGGAGAGCAGGAGACCATCTTGCTGGCTGGAGGCTATCCATGTACCTTCACCAGATTTTGTCATATTCCATCTTTTGTCATTAGGGCCACCCCATCTGATACAAAATCCACTGAGTTTAAAAATTGGGGAACATGCATGTTGGGAGTTTGTGTCCCAGTGAAAAGAAAACTTGCTAATTTAGGAAAGGAGATTTCACCTGACTATTTTGTGAGAATTCACTCTAGGCTCCATCATCTGAGTGCCAGTATTTTTAAAGAAAATTTTTAAGAAACTAAATTCTCCTCACAGCATGTTTATGAAATGTGAAAGTATCATTATCCTAGCTGAGAAGACTCTGGGCCAGACGCTGAGAGACGCCGGTATCTAAAGGAAATAAGTAGGATATGTCACTAAGCGCCTTTAGGATTCAAAGCCCAAATGACTCCCCAGGGTCTGATAGGAAATCCAACATAGTGCCTGAGTTGAACCGATGTGGACTAAGTCTCAACCCAGTGAATGAGCCAAAATTCCTTTCTTTAACAGGAAAAAACCTTATCCCCTTAACTCTTTGAACTCATTGAAAAATTTTGGTAAATATATGTAAAAAATTTATGTAACAACTGATGCTGTAGCTTCACGTTGCCCAGTTCATTCGCATCTGAACACATGACATTGCATACATAGGGATTTGTTGGCACAAAGAATATTATTACTGTTGCCGTGCATTGTATTTGCATTGTGATTTTCCCTAAATGTGCAGCATTGTTTTGTTAAGCAATCAGAATGCAAATACCACTGGCACAGCTAGAAAACATTCAAGTGCCCGAGTACACAAAGAATGCAAACCGCGCAGTAAAGCACACAAAGCCCAACAAGCTCATTAGTACCATACTGCAGTGATTATAGAGCAAAGTGCCTTCTGAGGTGCAGTAGTCAGGCTGTACAGACGGAAAGCTTTGCAGTGTTTTAATGCAATGATATTTTTAATGCAATTGTGTGCTGCCACAGTAGTCATATTTCACCAGCATAAGCTGCCCTGGGAAAGAGGCACTATTCTCTGCTTGTACCTTGCCTAGGTATCATTCTTGATTAGCCATTAGGCACTGCATAATAGTCATGAGGATGAGGATAATAATTCTAAGGATAAGAATTATGGTCTTTAGTCAGACCAAATCCCCATCCAGGTCTGTATCCCTTTTCTGATAGAAGTCAGAAATATATTTTAAGCAAAAAACATGAGAAAACAGGCATGTATAGGGTGACTCTTTCCCTGGTATGGCCTTCGAGTTTCCAGTAATCAGCAGTAAGGATGTGAAAACTGGAACTAGGCTCCGGGGGGATCCTCTAGTGGTTTGATTTGCATTGTGGTCTCTGTTGTAACTTAATGACTCAAAACCAGATAACCAACTGTCTATTGCCAGTGTACCTGCCTTCACCATCCCTGCCAGTACACGCATATATGTATATATGCATATACACACAAACAGAGAAAAAACAACCATACACTGTATGTGCCACCTACCACTAAAAGAAGGCTCAGGTCTTCAGTACAGTGATTTGAAAGATCTACTGAGAGAAAGGTTAAAGTTTTAAAGGAAAGTCACCATGTGACTATCATGGTGTCAGAAACCATGTCAACTCTTCTTTGAGACAGAGGATGGACTAAATGTCCTCTTGGTATTCTTTCCTGCACTGATTTTTTTCATGAATCTATGATTTTTCAGCTGCTATAACAGCTAAAAAGTTCAGTTTTAATTAGTCTGAAATAGGAAAATGTCTTTCATTCTGCTTGAAAATGTAACACACATTATATTTCATCTGGTGGAACCAGATAAAGACCTGTAAAAGCTGTGGTCATATAGGGACCATAGCTCTTCAATAATCCCTAGCCATAGCCTAGGAGCTGAACAGCCATACATACATCTTCTGGCCAAGAGCAGCACAGAGAGGCATGATTTATCTTAGCAAAAGTGTCTCTGCATTATTCACTGAACAAAGGTTGTGGGTCCAGTGGATACTTTTGTGGAGATTCTTTCTTTAGCACTTCAGGGTATTCTTAGCAACTGACCTTAGCAACTGATCTGAGCTTCCTCCTTTGCATCAGGACCCAAGCAATAAATCAGACTGGTGTGCTGGAAAGAGAGAATGTAAGTATATAGGCAGGGATGGTGGCGAAGCAAACTGTAAAGTGCTCCATTAAACGTATCACCTCAGTGTCTGCCCTCAGAAATTGACGTCTCCAGGGCGATCTTCTCTTTTGAGAAGTGGTCCTTTTTATGAGGCAGGAAGCATTAGGCATGCTCATATCTCAGTCAAAGAGTTTCCTACGCAGTGCCAACAGTTATTCAGCAGTACTCATTATGCAGGTGAGCTACATCACAGTGCTGCTACTCTGCAACACTCTGCAGATCTCTATGCACCATGTGCACATTGTCTGAAATATAAGCAAATTTATGCTGCACTCATCCTTTTTGTGGTTATTAGTGTCACTTAGTATCATCTTCCTCCAGCAAATTGACTCACCAAGCAAAATGCACAAGTGCACTTTAAAGTGGATCATATTATCACGCCTACTTCTTCTGAAGAGCCAAGTGTCATTACTACTTTTCACAAGGAATAACTGCCTAAACTGTTTCACATTCTGCAGTGCATCAACAGTGCTCTTCCTCCACTCAGTTTGCAGTTCAGAAGAGTGATGGAACAGTAATGCATGTCTATCTCATCGTTCTACATGGAGAGATAAAATCTAGTGCTCACTTTATGCCTCTTTAAATGTTAGGGTATTTGTTTCTGGAGTTTTTTCATCAAGATATGCACTTGTATATCACCTCTAAGGCCTTGATCATATTTCAGGTGTCAACAAGGTATTTGCATTAAAATTACTATGTTTACTCGAAAAGCATATTAGAGGTTTCTCTCGCAACACTACTGATTAGATGACATATCCTAACTGCACAGTTAATTTCACAGTCAGGTATAGGCAGAAAGGACTAATGATAGCCAAGTGCTGATAGGATTTTACTTCCAAAATATTTTCACATTATTCACTAGCACTCTTTCTTCCTCTGTGTGTATTTCCTAGAGATAGATGGAGTATCAAAGAAATACAAGGGTGCAGACTGTTAAATGGTAAGATTATGACTAAAACCACGAACTTGGAACCAGAAACCAGGAAATAAAACATCAAAAATAAGAACTTTGGCTAAGAAACAGAGTGAGAAGAAGTGCCAAGGGTCAGAATTGAGAACAACCAGGAATTTACAATGCTGAAGGACAAAGCCAGAGCCCAGTAAAACTCCATGTCATACATTTAGAGCTTAGATGAGACACTGCTAGCGCTTGAGCTAGACAAACTATGGCCACTTGATGTCCAGAGACGAGGGTTCAATAAACTAGAAAATAACCGAAGGAATAAAGTCATAGCCAGGGATTACATTATGCAATCACACATTGAGAGAAATTCTTATGCTTGATTGCTACAGCTGTGTCTACCCAGAATTTTATGTGGGTCACCAGCCTTCTGGGAGACTGCCTGTGGTAGCCTAGTGGCTTTTTGCACTTTGATTGCTCAGGAGTGCTTGTCAAGAGGCTGTCAGGAAAACCACCAAAGTAGACACTTGAGCTCAGATCTCAGTGACTTTTAATGGGACTGAATGACCTTTGTGCTTTTGAAAATCCACCCCTCGTTCTCCGCAAAGTGGTGGCTTCCCACGTGGTCTGTTATGTTTACAACTATGAGTGTTTGGTGTTTCGTGACCTCTTCTCACTCATTATCACTTCACTTAATGTCATGGCAAAAGAAAGGTAATGATTCTTTTCTTGCAGTTGTAACTAAAATGCTGCCAAGAGCAGAGGGTACGTGTTGGCCAAGGTGTTTATTATGCAACTGTATGCAGATCACTGTGAATTGCATCGTCCATCTAGTTCAGTGATGCAGCACCAAGGTCACTGGGCAGTTTTAAGCTAATGATGCGACCATAAGTCTAATAAATGTGCTTGGTAATCACAGCAAACATATTGTCATTGTCGCAGATGTTATTCTTTCAAAAGCACTTGGCAAACAACTAAAACACAGCCCTTGCTTTTGCTTTGACCTCTCCTAAGAATGCACCATCAGGAACATTGACAAGATGAGATTGTTTAAGAAAACAAGTCATGGCCTACAGCTACAGAATTGGTACAGAATTGGTACTCCTCATAGCACTCCTGCAGTTTGCTTGGAATAAACAGGTAAGAGGCTAACTGAACATGAATCACTGAAATTTTGACAGACAGTAGATTTTGGAAAGGAATATATCCATGAGTGATACCAACACAGGTAGAGATCAATTTCTTATTACAATGATCTAGGCAGGTTGACATTAATTATGCAGTTGATTTTTCCAGCCATTATGCTGCAGTAACCCATTACTTGCTGATCCAGTAGCCTTTTGTTATCTTTCAGGAAATACATTAACCAGTAAATGCATTGTGTCACCGTGAACTTTGTCATTATGTGCAGTGATTCCCACAGGGCTTATCAAATGCTGCAATTGCTGTTTCTTTGGAAGGATATACATCATCTCTCAGGCTAGGTCAACAGATTGTTGATATTATGCCCTGAAAAAGTGGCAATATAGTGTTCAAAATTTGTTGCATCTCCAGTGTCTTGCAACCTATCGTATATATGCATATCTCTATTTTTACATATGTATATCATATATTCTTATGTACATCATGTATTCTTATCTGCCAGGCATGAAGAAGCCCACAATAGCCTGACCATTAAATATGCTCTTGACAATAAGGGAGAAAAAGGAAATTTAAAAGAGGCACAATGACTTCTTACTTCATTTATACCCATTATTGATAGGAATAAAGATGAGTAATTCAGCCTTACTGTAAAATTCACTTAAGATCATTCAGTGAACAGAAAATGCCAGTAGGTGAAGATGGCTGTTTAGCAAGGCGCTCAAATAAAGTGGTGGCAAGAGAGGTCTAAGTCAAGACACACAGCTGTCTTTTCTCGTTCTCAAATGACATAAACAGCACAGTCATGAAATGAGGTCACTGTTTTGTGTATAAGCCCTCTGTGGTTTCTAAGCTAAAAAACCTAGAAAAATATTACGCTTTGCTAATGGAGCTTTTTCACCAGGAAGCACAGCATGTGTCCAGTTCAATGTGTCAGCAGCTTTCTGCCCTCAATTCAGCTTACCAACAGTTGAACCATTCAAGGTCTGTATTATAACCTATTAGAGATGACATGTGACAAGATGATTTTTGATAAAGAGTGGAACTTTGGTGCTACAGAAGTGGCCAGGGAGAGGAGGTCTCCAGATGCAACCTGACACTTTGTCAGCACTGCTAGTCAGATATAAAACCATTTTATTGCCCTTGCACAGTCAGCCACATGCTATAGCTTCCTCTCACTCAGAATATGTTCACTTTCATACCCTCCTGCGTTTAGTTGCAATAGAACAGCAAAATGTTTATATTACAGCAGAATGCTGCATGCTTGTTTCTGGGGGTGACCTTGAGTATGCCTGGCAAACAAGAAGTGCAGTGGAAGGTAGGAAAACACTTTGCCTCCTACACCTCTGCCATATTGCCTGTGTCCAACACTTATATCACCCTCTGAATTAAAAGAAAGGACCTACGTAAGTGCCCATTTTTGTGTATGAATGCACATTCAGAACATTTCATGTACATGCTACAAAGAACAAGAAACCAAAGACAGATTAGAAAATGTCACTCTCCAAAATCATAATTATTTTCCCCTTTATGTTCTGAATCTTACTTGTAAGTCTCACAAATTTTTTTAACTCTTTGGTGTGGGAAGCATTAATTAAAAATCAGTGTGTGACCCATTACTATTTTATAATCCTCTCTTTTGCAAGTTAAAAGGAACAGTTTGCCAGGTTTGTATTTAAACAAGATATGAGGGAGCTAAATACGATGGCCCAGGCAAGAGAAAATACAGGAGAGCTAGATGGTGTCAGGAAAGCCTGTCCAGAGAGTCAGAACAAGAGTTTATTACCAAATACACATGTTTTAAACTGATCTTAGATCAAAATAACATTTCTTTTCCATGACCTAACGGTTTGTGATAGTGACCATAATATTTTTAGATTTAGGAAGTACACACAAGAATAACATGGTCAAAAGCATCACCATGGCTATGCTGACCTTCAGAAAGGAGAGCTGGGTAATAATGAGGAGTCTTGTTTCAAAGAAGCAGAAGGACATCTAAGACAGTTAAGCCCTCTCAGTCAGCATGGAGACTCCTGAAGGACACTATACTGGGAGCACAGCACCAGCATGTACCGCTTACTAGAAAGCCCTTGGGAACAGGTAAAAGGAAAATGGCACAGAAAAACAGTAAAGCAAGGGAAGTTACTGGAATTAAGAACTTAGCATTCAAAATTATGAAGATGTGTCTCAGTGAAGAAAAGGAAGAGGTTACAAATTCTAAGAAAATAAACATAAAACTATAATTAGACTACCATTTGCTTTGTAAAGGTTGTGGCAAAATTTCAAGGTGTTCATTTTCCCCATAAGTAATTTGACTTGTCTATGACATCAAAAGACATATTGATGGCTTGATTCACTACTTCCCCTGCCATTCATATCGTGCAGATCAGGATGAGAATGAGCATAAAGTGCTGCAGAATAGAGCCATTTTATACTTGTTTCAGACAGTATGAATGATAATAGGAAGCGTAGGACAAAAATGGATCTAAATGTTTCCAAACCATCTTTTCTGAACTCTACAACTGGTGCAACCACATGAATCTGTCCCCATTACGACATGAGAATGCCATTAATGCATGGTAAATCAAAGCACCTGATTTTTATATCCATACCCTGCAGTCACTTGACATGTTTATCTATGCCTTATTACTGTCAGATTTACTCCCTGATACAGCAGGGCCAAATCTGTCATGTTTACAATTGCTGATCTTCCAAATTCACACAATTCCCACTTACATGCAACTAGATCCTGTCTAGTTATAGCCACAATATGCTCCAGGGTCGTGCCTCCAACTTGGCTTCCCTGTTCCTGTTTTCATAGCCTTGCAGTAAAGAAATGGATAAACACAGCATTTTTTCCATAAATGAGTTGTGATTTTTTAAGGAATTGGCTAAATATATGTTACCTTTTGTTTACTTGTCATGACCTCTACTCTGAATTAGTTCCACTGGAATTCAGTAAAATGAATTCCAGAATGTCTTGCATAAGAGTTCTTAAAAAAACCCCCAAATATGACAGCAATGGGAAATATTTTTACCAAAGGCGCTTTCAATTCAGAAAGAGAGTCCCTAGCTTGAGGACAAACTGATCATCTAATTTACCTCTGACCTGAGAAGGATTAGGAATACAATTACTTTTGTGTATTCTTGAGCAGTTTTGCCATACTAAGCTTCTGCATAAGTGCTTGCAGCATCAGGACACTCTTTCCCAGAATCACTGGCCCTCGGTTTAGGAAGAGAAATACTTTGTAAGCAATTCACCAAAGAGTTCAAAACAACCAATAGATTGAGGATAATCAAGATCATAGGAACATGCATCAAGAAGAAAGACACCCTAAAACACTGAAGAAATAATCTGCTGCCATTTATTTCCTTCACATTTCTATTTATTTCATCTATTTACTTTTCCCAGCTCTTTCTACACATACCTTCATTTTTTCTTCCTCATAATACTTAGATTTTTTTCATGTTGTTACTGCACACACCTCCAATTCCTCTTGATGGCTCGATATTTCTAATATTATATTTTAAAATATCATCTTGTGCATTCTGTGCTTTATTGCCATTATATAAATGTTTGGTTCCCCTAAAACTAAAAACAGCAAATAGATCTTTGAGGGGCAGATAAAATTATGCAGGTTTGTATTTTGCATGTTCAAATACAGTTCTGCCTTCCAGGAGACATTTTCAGGGGTTGCCTTTACTTTGTGTGGTGCTTTCCTGCAGTTACAGCAGGCAGTGGTTTAGTGGCAGTTTTAAAATATAATGTTACTATGCATTAAAAACAGTACAATGGTGTTTTGGGCAGCAACCCCTCTTAAAAAAAAGAAAAAACAAGACGACATTCCTAGGGTCCCTCTGTTGTACAAGCCTGTTCCTGGCCAATTCTTCAATGTTGCAAAGCACGGTCACTCATTCTTCTGTCACAGAAAAAATCCCAAACCTAAACATATAAATTGTGGATATTAATTAGCAATTATATAAGATGGCAAGCTGTTTTTTTAAGAACAAATAAATATGCATTTTCGCTTGATTTACTATGTCCATTAAATATTTACATAATTGCATTCTAGTTACTCTCTAGCATATGTATTATATTATAAATACTCAGAACAGAGTTTTTATTTTAATTATAATTTATTTCTATTTTTTCACTTTTACTACCTTCTCAATACAATTTATTTTCTTTAAGCTGTAAGACTGTCAAAACATCATTATTTTGAGGCCATCTACCTGTTAGCTTGATTTTTTATTTCATTAGCAGCCATTAGGAAAAAAACAGTAAGTCATAGAATCTAATTTTGTTAATGAAACTTAACGCAACCCTAGGCAATCTGAAAATAAGTAAATAACCCCTTGCCTCTCCAACAAACATGAACAGACTGTAGGAAGACCACCAGAAAATACATCTCAGAAAACTGTTAGAAGTGCAAAAAGTCCATACAGTAAAGCACATGGGTATGCAATCAGGAGCTGCTGTCCTTCCATAGCCAATGCAGAGGTAAAAATTTTGGAGGCTGACAAACTGCACCATCCAATAACAAACAGAGCTAACACAGTTCCTGGGATCCCCCTAGGAGGAAAAAAAACACAAAAGAAACATGACAGAGTCCACATATTATTAAATGCAGCATCAAATCTTACCAAACTCAAGTTCATGTCTAGCAGCATGTTGTTGATAAGGTAACAGCCACTGCAAGAACCAAGAACTAACTGACATAATGAAAGTCAAGCATGAGAGCAAATTAAAATTGTAACCATAAACAAAAAAGTAATTTGTTCAGCATGGATAAAAGCTTCATCAGAAGTACTGCTAAAAGGACTATACATTTCCAAATAAATCTTCTGGGCTTCCAGCAGATGCAGCTGCTAAAGTTTAATATTATATTTATCCAAGTTCCTTCTTCAGCCAAAATCATCTTATAGAAATTGCTAGGTTCTAAAATGACACTACAGACCTGCTCTTCCATCAGGAAGCCTGATGATCTGGAGGGGTTGCATTTCTGTAATATTGAGAACAGATTTTAAGTGTGCCTGAGGAGGGGCTCTGAAAGACTCACACCAGCTGGATGGGCAGAAAGGTCTCCCAGGATAAAGCTTGACTGGCCTTTTAAAAAAGGGAGCACGCTGAGCACAAAGTAAGGAGTGGGAAAAGAACCACCAAGGAAAAATATTTTGCTCATCTTGGCATCCTTCTCTGCACACTGAAAGGACCGTGACTTTTCACCCTACCTCTTGGTGACAGCTGGGCCCTTTTGAAGTTACATTGTGCCACCTTTCAGGAGCAGGGAGGCCTGGAGAACTGATGATTATGCCACTATGGTTAAAAGCCCGCTGAAATACTCCCGCAGATTACAGAGGCCTCACTACTGAACCCTATGGGAACAAAATCTTGCCAATAAATAATGTTTCACATATGCTTTATTTGCACTCTATTTGCAGCCTGCTTCTGTAAAATGCATGAGATCACGTGCATAATACACTGCTGAAGTACATAATGAAATAGCTGCTTTACACACTTTTGCTGTGTCAGTCTCAAGGACTTTGAGAAAGAATAAAGCTCTGCCACTTCTAAAGGCCTTCCTGGTGCCCCACTCTTCCAAAGCATCAGCATAACAGAACTAGAAGGGAAAAACAGACTGTGTATTCATAGTCAGGTATCATACCTCCTTTTATCAGAAATCATCTCCAATAATATCATTTTTGCAACTAAACCATGATGAATAAAGCTGTCCTTATGTAATTTACTTAGTTTACTTAATGCAATCACATCACATAAAATAGTTAATGTCTTAGCAATCCAGTCACCAGGCCAGTAAGGTTCTTGGTGTTGTCAGCTCTTGGGCCATTGAGGGAGGAAGGAAAGAATCGATTTTACAGTGACTCTGCACCTCATTGCAACTTAACAAGTTAAAAATAAAACATTAAACACCATGTGATTTAATATCCTCAGTTTAAGTGTTCTTTAAATCTATATAGTGGCATTCAGGGAAATTCCACTGGGCTTTGTAAAGCAAGTTCCTGGCCTCTTCTCCAAGTAGAGATGCTAAGTTGTTCACCTAAACAGTGAGCCAGAAATTCAGAGCTGGTATGGACGGCTCTTTGAGCAGGTACCCATGCTGGCAGAGGGATGGGATGCAGTAGGAACATACTGTGCAATGACAATTTTCAGCTAGCATAATGACTCTTTAGGGGGCTATCACAAGGTAGCACAATTTAGAGCTGTGGCTGCTCTGCTTTGCACTGAAGTCCAATGGCCTCTCATGGTTTGTTCCAGGACTGGCAGAGAGCAGGATGGAAAGGTGACATAAAAATCATGTTGGAATCAAGAGGTAATACTGTGCACTTACAAATTCAGTCCTCAATCTAACGATGTGTTACTGCCAAAAGGAATGGTTTGGCAGAGAGCTTGTGTCTGGCACATCCATGAGGGTCAAATCCTCTAGCATGGGAGAAGGGCAAAAAGCAGATGTCATGCTTACAGTGACCAAGAGGACCGGGGCTGTACTGGTGAGAGACTGAGATGGAGGGACACGTGAGTGGACCCTTTCCACTACTCTCTCTCTCACATCCTGCAGATGCTGTCACCAAATGGGTCCTTTACATCAGCTGGGTCTAATAATTTCTTTCTCCATCCTTATATTTATTTCCCTCACTGTTTAGTTAAGGAAGTAGCTTTATCACCCTGTTTGGGGATTTGATACTAAAGAATTGTTGTTGCTTTCTGCAGGAAAAAAGTTTATTGATGTTTCTCCCAGAAAGACGGATTAATAAATTTGGGCTCACACATGATAACAGCATAGATGGGCACAAAAAAATCTAGTTCCGTGCAGCTTTGAGCAAGAGAAGTGGTTTTCTCCTTGGTACTATTTGGTACCCCAAATGTTCCATATTTTGCTTTATTTAGTTACAGGGAAATAGCTAATCATGAAAACTGAAAATTATTTGATTACTATGTATCTTTGCCATAGATGAGTGCATTATCTTATGTATATTTTTGGCAAAAAAAATTCAGATTATTTCTTTGAACTTTGAAATAGAAATAAAGTTTTTTAGAAATATTTTTTAAAAATCATGAATGTATTGCTCTTTCTTTTACCATTTAAAATAATTTTTTAAATTAAAAATAATGAAATGTATGTTGGATTTAAAAGTTGCCACTTAGTTTTAATAGCATGTTTGCAATAGTTAACCTTGGTACTTGCTGTGCTCAAGCAGTTTCATACAGCATATGAGAAACGACTGCAGAATCCTGTCAATAGGTACTTAATGTTATCAATTTGTGTTAGAAATAACAGTTTAATTTTTTAAAGGCTATCCCACTTTAGTATTTATAGATTTTCAAAAGATGTGCTTTCTGTAAATTCACAGCATTTTACAATTGTGTGGTGTGTGCTTGGGGATTCCTTGTACAGAAAACAGTACCCTGCACAGTTGTAACAGCTGGTTTGGAATTCACCCCATCTGTCTTACAATTATGTATCTGCACATTTTGTTAGGCTGGATTATTAAACAGGTTAATCAAGAAAATATGGGAAGTGTAGGAGAACAGAGAATAGACAGCTTCTTCAGTGTCACTATCATCCATCTTATCAAGGACAGCTCAGAAACACTTTAATATGGAATATGGTCAGGTTAAGCCATCATAGCTCCACAGAAACATGCAACAAGAATTTTGTCAAAACTTCATTCCACCACATAATTTACTTAAAAAAAAAAAATGTATATACACATATGTAAGAATGCTGCTTTTCCAAAGATAACAAACAGGGGCACTTTCTCATTCATCAGCTGCTGTGTTCCATATGTTACAGATTGGAGAATTAAAAGTATGAGAGAACAAAAGAGACTAAGGAGGGAAACCATCATTAATAAGATGTTAACAATAGGTGAAAGCACTGCTCCAGGCCTTCAGGCAAGATTTAGGACTTGCTTGTACTTTGCTGTGTGTGAACAGTGAGATAAACACTGTGTCTCAAAGGGTTTACTGAAAAAAAGAGGAATGAGAGACTTGCCATAAAGTTTCCTATTCACAGAATATGACTGAACAACCCCCCACGTGTGCACAGATACATACACCACTACACATCTGGGTTTTCAAAGTATTCAGTTATTTTCAGGTTTGCAATTGCACCACAGCTATACCTCAGAATATACAACTCTACTATATTTTAAACACTTGTTCTAATTCTCCACATATTAAAGGTTACTCAGCTATTTCATTCACTCCCACAGAAGTCAGTAGGAAAGGAAACACAAACTTGGCTATTTCATTCTGTCCCACAGAAGACAGTAAGAAAGGAAACATAAAGATGGGAGGCCTGATGATATGAATAAAAAAGAAACAGGAGAACCAGGTATATAAACCCAAAGTTCAGCAGTCGCTTTTAAAACTGATGCCTGAGTTTGGCCACTGTTGGCTCTGCAAAAACAAAAATCACATCTGAGGCTGCTGCAAAAATCAACAGCACTCTTGGTCCAAGCGGAAAGCAGTGGAATTAAAGACTCATATAAAAATGAATGTATACCAGCCCTCTCAAATACAGCCCAGTTTTGTCTGTTTCCACCTATGCATACAAAAAAACCTGTATTAGAGTTTCAGAAGCCAAAATTCACTACGTGACCATTTATAAAATGTTTTGCACAACACCAGCCACCTGACTTACTGTCCTTCATAGGATTCCTGTTGCCATGGACTGGTACTTACTGCAGTGAGAAGACAACTGCAGAAGAGGAGAGGATCACCATGGGCAGCAGGCAGTAGCCCAGGACGCTTGCAACGCAGCCGTGCGAGACTCCTGAGACGCTCATCAGGTTCAGCAGGGCATGCATGGCAAGGCACCCAATGGCACTCATCCCATACACGTAGCCAAAATGAACTTTTCCTGCCTGGAATAAATATGAGTAAGCATGAGGTGTCAGAAGTGAGCAGTGATCACAAAGTGCTAGCAGAAGACAGAATTAGGTTTAGGTTTGTTACTTCTTGTAGTTGACACTGTCTCTCTGCTTCACCTGCATCAGTTCAGCTGTGAACCACAGCTGATACTTCCGGGTGATTTTTGCATAAAAGTAATTCCAAGGTGCAATTGAGAAAATGTGCTTGTCTCTAACTTAAAGTTACAAGGCTGATTCTCAGTCTTACTGTCACTGGGCTCTGAACACAACTGGAATTGATTGGGAGACTTGGGAAAGTTTAACTGGAAACAAACGAAGAAATTATGGAAAGCATATTTTAGTCATTAAAAATCAGTTTAGTCTCAGGAATAATCTCAATACATTTATACAGGGCTGTGAAAAAGTGTTCTAAGTAATATGATGACCCAGGTTACCTGATATGCTTCATATTTTATTTCAAACCTTCAGCTTTAAGCAGGTCTGCAAAAAATTAGTAAAATTTTGCTTAAACTATGCTGATTTTCAGGGTAAATGTGACCATTCTTCCCCTTGACTACCATGAGAAAGACACATCTCTGTGCTTAGACCAATACAACACGTTCATTTCAACATAAAACTCAGTAGTAACTGTCAGCTTCTGTTCTTTTTTTGTTCTAATGAATGAAAAAATCCCAGATTTTTTTTCCTTCTAGGTTTTATTCCTCTGTTTGAATTTATTGCCTGTGAAAGGTACCAGCCTGGCAGCCTGGAGCTTGATGTTTTCTAATTTATACATAAAGCTAGTAAAACAGGCAACTGTGGCCACAGCACAACCAATTCCTTCATCTCCTGCCATCATTTTGAAGCATCACCTCCAGGCATAAGGGCATTGTTCACTCCCCAAAATAAACAGTCACAAGAGACTGTTAAATATTTTTTTCTCTTTCTTCAAGCTTCTAACTAATTAAATACTGAATGTTGGCTATGCAATACTGTAATTTTCACATCTGTACATCAGAAAAACATTCATAAATCAGACACCTGTTTTTTTCTTGGAACTTTGTATCCTAATTATAGAATGCACCTGTGAAGGAGGAAGTTCAGACCTGGAACTTAACCATTAACTCAGAACCATGGAGTAAACTTCTCAAATGAAGGGCTACTATGCATCACCTTCCTGACACATAACCAGGTATACGTACGTACATAAAACGCCAGTGTGTTTGTTCATACACACACACGCATATCTATATGCTGCACACACTATATATTATATATTGCACATGATAAACCACATAAGACTCAAAACTAATAGATGTTCTCTCCTAATAATGTTCTGGCTTGTGGTTGGATTCTGTTGTGATGGATTAGGTAGAAACGTTGTTGAAGCCTTTATCATGTTTTGTGATATTTGCTAGGTAGTCTCCTATGATGGCTAAGGAGGATTGAGAAGACCTCCGACTTTACTTATCCACACATTTTAGTGAAATCTGGGAGAAATCAACTTTGAGGACCCTTCTCTGCCCTCTCTTCCTATATCCATGCGTGTGGAAACTGACCACTGGATGCCAGCAGTATTTGAGCTGGACAGACATGAAGAACACTGTGGAGAAGGCCTTGCCTAGTGATGACACAGCTTGGAAGTCCTGGTGCTGCAGGCTGGTGGCAGCTCAGCAGCTCTCATTGGAGAGCAGTGCATGCTTACGTGAAAGGCAACCTGAATTAGTAAGACCTGACTTTACATCAGCAACACTATCCTGTCTGCAGATTGACCTGGCTCACTGCTGAGCTCTCCTCTCAAGAATCCCAGTCCTCAAGGTTATGTCGGGTATAGCCAGGTTGCCTAAACCCTTCCAGCACCCTGGCCTTTTCCCCATTACTGTCTTCCACCATAAGGAACAATCTATTCCTGAAATAACAGCATAAGAAATCTTCCTATTTAGCTACAGAGTCCTTTGCTGGCATTTGCATACTAGTGGTATAAAATAATCAGGAAAAATTGCTTGAACAAATAAAATTAATGATAGCTAGAAATAGTGTGGGAAAGCAATACTAGCTCAGATGATTATCAATTAGAATTTCAGTCATTAAGGATATGTAGTAAGTTTAACACCCACAATGGTTTGGGGCAGCCTTTGCTATAGACCAACTAAGTAAAGTTCCGTCTCAAAACAGATGTATCACCTACAAGCTATATTTTAGACTGTTTGTTTCACTGTATTTAACTATTCTACACAGCACTATATATTAGCTTAGTTTAAGACTTAGAAATTCCTCAGCCAGAGATGAAGGGAGCACTAGAACCAGCAGCTAGCTGAGATCTCCATTTGGTGAAATGTTGGATTTGCAGTGCAAGGATATGAGAGAAGGAAAAAAAAAAAGCAGCTGAACATGTTGGTTCTGATTTTAGTCTTACTTAACATATGTAAATATATTGACTCACACACACGGGAATACTCTCAGTTCACAGTGATGTAAGCAAAACCAGAATCAGGCTTGATTAGTCTGACAGGCTTTGATGAATGGAAAGAGCTAAATTTGTCCTGCGGAAGGAGCAAGGTTAGGAGAAAGTCAGACTTTGTGTTCTTGTTTGCATCTGCATGGAGTGGGTACTGCTACCTTTAGCTGAAGTGGATGGGTAAGTCTGACTCCATACAAATGACAGTGTAAAATGCAAAGCAGCTGAGAGTCGGGCTTGAGCTAAATTTTGTGCTGCCGTTGTTTCTCTATCTACAATGGAACTGTCCTGTTTTACACTAACATGAGGAAGACCAAGTCCTGCTGCCAGACTAGCAGCCTTTTCTTCTTTTTCTCTGAAAGAACTACTACCCTTTGAAGAATATCTTTGCATAATTTTCCATAGTTAAAAAGCTGAAACTAAAGAAAATCTATACATTATTTTTAGAAACAAGCTCTGAACCAAATTATGTTCCTGGTGCTATCAGAAGATACTTATTTAAGTACAGAGGGATATCATAGTTTACACAGCTGACGAGATACGTTAGTATTCAAATACATTTGAGATAAAATGGTAGCCTGAATTTCTAAGATAAACCCATAGACTTACTGCTGTGAAGTTATGGAACAAAAATACTGGATTGTATCAGAGCTGTTCTGCTGCCCTAAAACTGGGGCATTGAAAATACTTGATTTTCTAATGACACCTAAAACGCGTAATATCCCAGAAAAAGTATGATAATTAAAGTAATTTATTTCAATAATAATAATAGTTTAATATTCATTATAAGTGTTGGCTATTCAGTGAGAAAAATCAACAGAAAACATTTTTTCCATTCTTTCTTATAGCTTGCTTCCCTTCCATTTTCTTGATTATAATTAATTCAACTTTCTCCTTTTACTACCCTCATACATTTATTTCTCCAGGTGGAAAATAGCCTGTCTTCTCTAGCTTCCCACCTTCTTTTTCTTTTATTCCCTTTCCTCCTGCCTCTTCCACCCTTTTAAAATCCTTTTATTTTTATAGGGACATAAATAATAATACTACTTGCCATTTATATTGCAGTTTGCACATTCAAGGTGCTGCACTGACATTACAAATTGAGTAAGAACTTTCAAGAATCTTCTGATTCAGCACTATTTATCACAGAGGAAATGGAGAATTAGAGCCCCTTTCCTCTCACCTCAGTTGCAGGGCAGTAAAGCCCTTCCCAGAATGGTCCCACTTTATCCCTGTCTGATGAATTGCTGCCGGAAATCAGAGCTGTACTTCAGCAACAGTGGAGAGCCCCTGTTGCCAGTGACATATAAATGAATCTGCAGTTCTGTACAACCCTGTTAAACTTTCCTCCTGTAGGAAAGCTATATTCATAAAGAAGAAGGGGGTCAAATACAGGCCACTATATTTTGTTAAGCAGACAATATAGAACAAAGAATATAAAATAAGAAAGTACTAGCAAAATTTATAGGAAAGTACTGCAAATTTAAGGGGGGGGGGCGCGAAAGACTCTTTCAATTTCTTTTTTTTCCAATTATTCTAGCTGCATAAATATTTTTATTTTTTTATGCGTATGTCTCTGCACTCTTTAAAATAACACTGAAAGAAGATAATTTCAAAACAGTAGCAAAAGTGTTAGAAAAACTTTTAAAACCTGTTCAGAGCTTCTCCAGATTATATATGGCACAGATCTGTCCTTTGTTCATATTAAATCCGACCCCAAAAATGGTGTGGTCTCTTCTTTCCACTGGAAGTAGTACATCACTTTACCTGTGTCACCTTTACATTGCATTCAAACTTTATGCAGGTACTTTCAAAGTAGGGAGAATTTTTAATACATAATCCCAGAACAACTGGCAGCAAATGACTCATTTTATGCCAGTACTACATCTTCTGCAACTTCACACTCATTATCACCTAGGCATTAGCTTGTTAGAAAGAAAACCCTGAAGATTTCTACCACATCCTACCATTAACAATGTTGCTCCAAGGGCCAAACAGAAAACCATGGGTCCAGTGAGGTCTGTCTCAGTCATAATGCTGCCATCTGCAGGCTTCATTGGATTTAGAACTGTTAATGTTTTTTGCCATATATGCTCAAAATTGATCCCAAGTTCTGCAACAAGAAATTTCAGGATTTTATTAATTGCTCACAAGAAAACAACGCTTTTACAAAAACCCATTAGATACCACCAAACTACAAACAAATACTTCAATGAAGATAATATTGTAGGATGACATATTCTCTAATAGGAACATAATGTCCCTGCTATATACCCAGTATATTTGAGAGTCAGCTTTGATTCTAAATTGGAATATTAATTTATTAAATCCAATCTTAGGCAGTGAACCAAAAAATGCTCTCAGCACTTTTGAGTTAATATTTGGTTTTCCTATATTTAAAACACATGTATTTAACGCCACACTAACTTAGATGTTGAAAAATATGTTAATTAACAGTAAATGCACAATTTAAGATACTTTAGAACACTGAGGACAGAAATATATGCTTTAATTGTGGCAAATCTGACAAGAAATGCATCTTACATCTGAACTGCCAAAAGCACTTAAAAATTACATTTTTCCCTTCAAGGCAAGTTAATACTACTTTGTACAGTGCTTTATAAGCTTTGGGGTTTGTGGGGGTGGTGGTGGGGTTTGCATTTAAAAAGTAATTAGTGAGACCCCTGGAAAGAGAACAAAATCCTTTCCCATTAAAGTTTATGGGAATTCTGCCATTAACTTTGCTAGGGCAAAGCTTTATCTTATTTATAACTTCTGGAGAAACACTTAAGCTTGGCTGAGTAATCATCTTCCCTGAGATTCTCTGGTAAGGGCAAAGTTAGGTTCAGATTTGCTGCCATAGTGACTGAGACTGACAATGTCTTAGATCTGCTTGGAAAGCCAAGTCTTTACCTTGTTCCACCTCTCCATCATCTTGACCTCAGCCAAAACATTGTATATATAAAGCTATTCTGCACTAGAATGTGTGGTTTTGGTCAGATTTATGTGGTACACAGACAGGAATATCTCTGAAGCCCTGCGGATCACAAGCAGTCGTATTGCAACATCCTTTACCCAGGATGAACTGCATGGGGAGTTAAATGGTAGGAGGTCTTAGAGGCAGAGATCTAGCAGTTATCCATATCAAACAGAGTGATCTGGCTGGCTTTAAGGCAGTAGTAATCCCTTTTAAATAGTAAAAACTCCAGTTGCCTTCCAGTATGCCAAACTAGCAGGCGGAATATGCTCCTTTTACATTATGCTGAAGCAATTACAGCCAAATTCTCCATTTTTTTACTAATGTAGCACAAGTATTTTGCAAGAGACAAAATCAGCCGCTAGCATTAGAATGGTCAATCATCATAAAGAAGGACATTGCTCATATGGTTAAATGACCAACTAATTGAAACTGAAAGCAACTTTCTCAATTCCTTTCCCACTGAAACAAGCAACTTAGCATCTGCAAACTACTAAATTTATTACTAGATATGCAAAAAAGATGATTACCCGTCTTTATTAATTATAGATTTTCCAATATGTATGCAGGATAAACACAAAGCAGAAAAAAATTTTGGACGCGTGACTGCAAAACCTATTGTTATGGTGCCATCTCGTGGTGGCACAGTACATCTGCTCTACGCCACAAGGCTGAACCAAACCACGGCGAACTCGGAGAAAAATGTAGGTTTGGGGGCCATGAGCTGCTGGCTGAAGCTCACATAGCGAGGCTTGGCAGCTCTGCTTCAGTTTCTGTAGTGAGTTCCACTAGCTGGCAAAGAAAGATCAGAGGCACCCCCAGGAATCACGCACGTCGTCTCTGGGATTATTTTTACCTTCTAGCAAAGGAGGTTCCTCGTCAAATCCTTCAGCATAACCAAGCTGAGAAAGAGTGTCGGGACTGTAGGCTGGCTGCAAAATCTGACCCGTGTAGCTCTGAGGGGACAGAAGCGTGTCTGATGGGCCAAAAGCTCCAGCTGGAGGTTGCTTTTCTGCCTGGCTCCTAGGACAAGAAGCAAAGCACAGCAAAACTCATGACTACAACGAGAAACATCTTAGAGCTACTCACAGCGTACCACCTACTTTTCACCTATTTTCAGTTTGGGGAAACTGGAAATTTTCTGGGTACAATCCTCGCTGTGGAGGGTTGTGGGTAGTGAGTGCTGAGCTGCTGACCGTGCCTTTGCTGTCCTTCCCTGCAGCTCCCCCTGCACCCAAGCAGAGCTCCTTGCCAGCCGGCCAGCACCCTGCAGCCCAGCTTACCCGCTTCCGTGCCCACCCAGCACAGACAACGACACAGTACAGAAACCCAGGCTGGATGAGGGGGAAAGGGAATTCAGGAGCTGTGAGGGCAACCACTGATTCAGGCACTTCTGACTTTTTTGCCCAGCAGCCTGGTGACCTTCCTCAGATACGTCCATACCGCTAATGAAAGAACCACATATTTAGATTTTTTTCCTTGAATCTGAGAAGGATCCTAAAGAATTTCTTGCAATATGCACCCTAAACTTCACATTAATGCCATGAAGCTTAGTAACTCCTATTAGGTAAACAACCTGTAACACCTATACTAATAAAAGTAGCATGAAATCAAATCCTTTGAAAAGAAAAGTTCAATTATAAGCATTCTGCCTTTCAGAAAATCTAGATGATGTCTTGAACCTCTTTCCTGCTCCTGCAAGCCCCACAGCCAGCCCTGGAGCCATCATCTGCTGAAGAGGGAAGCTGAAACAACACCCGTACTTACTTTCTGCTTTCACAGAGGTTTTTGTCTGAGCCATAGCTGTTGCAACCTTCTTCCTGGTCGTCTATGGTATAATTAGACTGGTAAAAGTCGAAGTGAAACTGCTCAAAATTTGACATTCTGGTTGGAAAAATGTTTGCAAATATCAATAAATAGCCTTTGCAACAAGCCAAAATCTATGTTTGAAACTGTCCTAAACTTAAATTAAAATAGCAAACTGTAAAGCCACAAACTCAAAAGAATCTTTCTGTAGAAGGTCATGATAATTTGTAAGTGAAAAAAAAAGACCATTTACCTTCTTTAGCTGTAACATGAGGAATTAATCTGCTTTTACTGTAAATTTCAGTATATTAATTTACAAGTGGTATACGGAGACTTCCTTTCTTGTTACTGTTACCAATCTTTCCTTCCTACTGCACGTGTTTCACCACTTGGCTAGCACTTAGGTAGTTAAATCCTTAAAACCCACAGAGAAGTTACATAACCTGGCTGATAACCATACCCATATCCAATTTACTTAGATTTTCATGTGAGATATTCATCTCTCATAACATTTCCCTTTTTTTTTCACTTTTGTCCTCATTTCCAACTTTCCAAATGCCATTGGCAAAATATATTTTGGACCTCGCAGTTACTCTCAGAGTTATCTCAATATTTATCAAGCACACTCTGGTTATGGGAAAGATCTTTGCAAATCTCTTTCTCAGATAAAAGTGATAAAGATTAGTATTTCATCAGGGACCTTGAAATGCTGTATATTAGAGTTCCTGATTTTTTCGCATTATCAGATTAATCTTTGGGAACCTATTTCCTTATTTTACCTAGAGTTCAAAGTAGAAATTATTCTTATATTGTTTTCTTAACTGCTAATCAATTGTGCAGGTTTTCCAAATTTAGAAGAGAAATAATTTTTACATTTTAAATATTAATTAATATAAATTAATTTTACCAAGCTATTTACTGTGGCTTTATTTGGAATTGCACACCGCTTCATTCAAAGAAGATTTCACGTGGAGTATGTTTTAAGAAACTTTGGTTGGTAGCTCTACCTCAATAGTTCAATTCCAGTATGTATTTAACGTCCTTTGCTGTCACTATACAGAATGAAATAATTGCTAAATCAGGTATGGTTAACTCTGTATGACAGAGATCAGAAGAGATAAATTTATTTTCCAAAAGAATTTGGAGTTAAGATTACTTACTTTTTAAGATATTTGATGAAAACTCGAGTCTGTTGAACTTACATGTCGAAGAAGACTTAAAATATCCTCTTGCTTCAACAGGGATGAGCTTAGTGCTATTTATAAGATTCTAAATTTGATATTTGAACAGATGCACATGAAGGAGAAAAAACCTCACAACCTGTCAATATCAGGGCCAGCATTTAACAAGAGCTAACAATGGGCAGAGAAGGCTAGGAACCTTCGAGGAAAAATGAAAAAAATGAACAAATATTGTTCCATGTATTTCAACTCAATAATCTAGATTCCTTCTTAAGCAGGTATTTATGAAGATCTTGGTGGAGCCCTCATTAGCTGAGCTGTTAGACATTAAAAAGTTTTAACAATGTGTAATAATACGTGTTAAATTAGTGGGGTGAATACACTTATGTGAGGGTGTGTTTCCAGCACACAAAGCCCTAGAACTGCTGTGGGATGCTCTCTGGGAACACTGTGGCAGAGGGAGGGAGGGAGGCTGAGCGCACTGCTGGGCCAGTTTCCCACAATAAGCACTTGGGCTGTTAAATTTAAAGAATTAAATTATATCTATTATCAGGTAATAAATCTATGCCTCAGGTGCATATTCAGTCCTGTGATGTTGAAGGCCAAATAATTCCATTTCATTAGCAGAATAATGATGCACTGTTAGCACATGACCTACAGTGCAATGGAAGAGTTATCACATAGGCACATTTAAAAATAACTTAATATGAAGTTTACCAAGTTTTTGCTCAGTAAGTATGTCCAAGAAAGAGTCCAGAAGTAAAGAATGGTGAGAAGTAAAAAGTGTAACATTTGATTCTGCAAATTGCGGGTAATCTAACAATGGTATTTATCACATTTATTTATTGTTAAGTGTCCCTCACATCCTGCTATATCTAGAGTAACAGCTCATGCTGCTACATTCACCAAGGTGAATTTTCATTTTCAACTCTTAGCAAACTGCTAATCTCTGTAATGTCTAATCATCTCAGATAATCATCTTAGATAATACGGTTTCATCTTGTTTATACCAAATCAGTGGGGGGAGTGATACAGGATTAACTTCCGTCCCTCAGGAAGGTAATTAAAAAATTTCTTTTTCAGAACAGAAAGATCCTGATTTGCTAGGGTTTTGCCTGTTTATTTAAATCATAAAAGTGATTTGATTGCTTTTGCTATTTTCTGTTAGAAAAAGTTTCATAGAAAAAGAAATATATATATAATCACTGCATACAAATATATATATATCTATACAAAAACTGGGAATAACTATCAGACAAAACACTTCAGAGAAGGAATTTAAATAGCAAAAAATACAATGAATAGTAGTGGAACATGGTCGAATAATTCTTTACTAGCCACTTAACATACCACAGTTAGACAAGAAAGCCACCTGTAAATTAAAAAAAGAGAAAAAAATGGAACTTAAAATTGAGCCATATATTTTTTTCTCCTTATATGAAATTATTGTGTACCTTATGATACATATTATACATTAATTATATGTATGTATTACATTAATATATCCCTGTGTATTTACACATATAAATGGACTCATAAAATACAAAACCAGAAAATAATATTAGTTGGGAATGAGAAGTAGATGATTACAAAATAAAAAGAGGGTAAGTTTAAGTAGTTGATAGGAAGGTGACTGATAGATAAAAGGACTGCTCAAGTGCATTAAAAGCAGACAAAATCATACTACTACTGCCATGCTTCTACCAGATATGAAAATAAAAGTATCAATAAAACAAAAAGACAGAGGCATTTAATTAGAAATGCTAAAATCACCATTTTGAAATTCTGCATCTAAAAGTTTTAGAAGAAATGGTTAAAAACTTTCTATGTTGTTGAGTAACAAAACAGGAAAGTTTGGGAAGATCAAAACTAAGTAAATATGCTATCTTGTAAAAAGTTAAATAAGGTGCCTTGAGTAATTATTGGCTCGTCCCCATGAGATTGATCCTAACAAATTATGGGCTCAGATAATAACTAACTGCATTGATGAATCCAACCAACATGGGCTTTTGTAAACTAGCTCATTTCAAACTAATTTATTTCCTAACAAGATCTGTAGTTGAGAAAGGTAACCACTGATGACCCATATTTATACACGACCTTTTACTTTATTTTGGTTCAGTAAATATATAACCATCACTGCTTAATGTGACAACCGCTGTACTGATTAAATAAGTGTTATCTGGTGCATCTGGAATGTAATTGTGAAACAGGGGAGGATTTCCATCAATGCCTTACAGGACAGAAGCTTTGCAAAGCTCATCTAGCAGACACTACAGGTATGTTACAGGTACCTGATACTCAGTCTATCACTGAGAGACCACCTAGACAAGGGTGTCACAGATACATTAACATAAAGGAAAAAGAAATTATTGCAGTTGAAGGCTTTAGAACAGAGTTTGAATATAACCTTACTTTCTTTGAATGGCAGGTACAGAGGATGCTAATAATGTACAGGGAAGATAGTCTGGATGAGGTCTAATCCTCAGAGATGAAAATGAGAATTAAAGCTGGTGAATACAAAAAAGATGAAGAGACTTAATGAAAAATGTGAGAATTTCTACAAGAAATTCAAAACTTTTCCTTAAAGTTAACTCCTAGGCTTTTGTTTACCTACTTTTTTCCATCTTTCCTGAAAAGGAAAATAGATGTGGGGAAAAGTGAAATGTCATTAGTTTACATAAGCTTACATTTTCATTTTCAGCTATTTTTTTTTATGAAATGGGATGATACTTAAACTTTTTTAAACTTTCAGGTGAGCATTTGTTTGAAAAAAAAAATAGCACTAAACGAGATTAAATGGGAAAAGATAGAAAAGACTATGGAACTCTGGCTTTAGATTCAGCTAGGTAACCCAACATTTATTACTCAAACTGATGAGTATGGCAAATCCATTATAATAATTAGTCAATGATTGTATAGTTTTTTGAAATGTAAAAATTGATCACATTAAGGATTAATTCAGCAAGCTTTAAGCTTAATTACCTACATTTACAGGCCCCATTAATAATTTTGTAAGTGGACATTATTAAAATGTGGTCCTAAAGAAGAGAGGAAAAATTAATTGCAAAGAAATATACCATTTACTATGAAATAGGGTTTTTTTTAGCAAATTAATTACTTATATTATATAAAGTGGCTGCTAAATGAATTTTATGTCTCAGACACATCTATTGTAAGACCCGAATTCTCTCCTGTAAGCAGTCTTCAGAGGGTGGGTGGGTAAGATGCAAATAAAAATGAAAAAAAGAGTGAAATTCGAAGCTTATTAGTGTTTTCTGTTTTATGGTGAAAGGTTTGTTAGACTTGAACAAACAAGTGAGAAGTTATGGGTTCCTGCATGAACTGTACTTATCAATACTAATTTGAAGTCAGATACACAATTCTGCAGCTAGACATTATTAGGAAAAGACAGTAAAACAGGGAGCATCATTGTATCACTGCACGTATCTGTGATTCACTGACAAATATTGTGAGCAGCTCTAGCTCTGCTCCCTCAGAAAGTATTTAGGAGGATGGTGACAGGCTGAGAGAAGAGCAGGGGAGGTGTGTGTGGAACAGGCTCCATGTAATAACAACCAGGTCAGATCCTCAGGCTGGAAAAGCAATGATCAGTAGGGGTTTATGAAACTGAGACTCAGGGACTGGTGGGTAGGCAAAAACTGTTGCCTCTTTCTTCCATGAGAGAGACAAAATTCACAAGGTGTTCAAAACTAGGAAAAAAAAGGTTCATGTGTGACAGACTGGTGGAACTCCACATCAAAGAAAGTTATGCATGTTGAATATTTATATGGATCTGGAACAAGTCCATGAAAGTTAAAACAACCAAGAATTACTAAATGCATAGCAACAGTATACAGTTCAAGAAGCCCATAAACTACAATTAGTGGAAGACTAGAAAAATATTCATGGGAAGGAGTCATGATCATCCTCGTATGTTCAATCGTCGTCATTGCTAAACAGAGAGTTCCTGTTTTTACTTATATGACCATTCAAATCATTTATGTTTGTGAAGGAGGAAAGCAACACAAAAGGTTATAGATTCAAATCTAAGGAAAGGGAAGAAACTCACTGCGCAAGACCAAAACATCCTTAACTCTACATGGGCTGGATTTGTTGACTTCCAGCAGTCACTAAAACACTGCTTTGTATGACTTTAACGATACCTTTCCTGCCACTCAGCTTTTACTTCTGATTGGAGTTCTTGTTCTCCTGCCTCTGTTGTGAATTAGCTGACTTTCAGCTTCTGATTCATAACATAAATCTTCCCCATCCAGACTTTTTTTCTGTTGGAAGCAACAAAAAATAAAAAACAAAAACCAAACTAAACCAACCAACCAATGAAACCAGAAAAAAAAAAACCAAAAAACCCCCTTCAGCTGAAGCTTTTTTTTGATGTATGAATCACTCATAATAGCTGGTTCTCAGGTTGATTCTTTGGTGTCTAATAACCATGAGTGATGTTTTCATTTTTTGCTCGGTGTAGGTACTAACACAATTTCTTACCTCCTAGTAGTTGCCTGTTTTCATGAAATTTGTAGAAACTTAATTAGCATTAACAGCCCTGCTTCTCTGTTCAACATATTCAGAATGACCCAACAAATTCAAAATTGTTGTGGAGAATGCCAAAACAGGTAGATAAGGAGCATGGTGCAGCAGTATTTTGTATTTAAGAAATAAAGGTTTGTATGTAATAGAAAATACAGCAATAAATAAATCTTTATTTTTTATTTTTATTTTTTTTCTTTTCTTGTATCCTTTTTGTTGTGTCACACTAGTGCAGTTTCTTTCAAATCTCCCTTTCCTTGTGGAGAATCAAAATATAGAGGCATATAAAGTACCATATATATTTACACTCCAAGAGACCTCAATTTGAAAAAAATTACAATTAAGGATGAAGAATAGAAAACTTGTTTCTTGAGGTACACTTGTTTGAAGTGTAGGTATCTAATTGTATTGGCTTATCCTTGCATTAAATAAATTTTCAGGAATACTGAACCACTTGTCAATGTACAGAAAATGCAATTTTAAATTTTTTTTCGTAGGGCTTTTGCTCCATCGAATGTGAAGGGTTTTATGAAGGAAGTAGGTATCATCACTGGTATACAACTGAAAAGGGAGTTTAGGCAACCTTACTAACTTAAAAATTTATTTAAACATCACAGTAAAGATATTCAACAGTTGAAAAATGGTTGCATAGTATCTGCTTTTCATGGGCGTCTTGAAGTAACAAAACTGCAACACTGTATCCTGCATAAGCATAATGGTTATTCCAAAACTGAACGGGGACTGGAGATATGGGAAGATTTAAGAAAAAAGTTTTTTCTCTGTGGAGGTCACAAAGCTCCTAAGGGCAACTGTAATTATTTCTTTAGAATAAGTAGATGCAGACTGTGTAAGTTATAAAGGTTTCAAATGTGTAGTTACAGCACTTTGTGTCAATAATCTATGGATCACAAATTGCCTAAAGAGAATGTTAACTCCAGAAAGTGAGTTTTACTTTTTTGGAAAAACACATAAATTAATTTGGCATCCTTAAAGGACTTCTCAGGTAAAAACTTCAGCTTCCCATCTGTGCCCAGAGTAATTATGTACATAGCAATACAGCCAGGCTTGGAGCCAGACAAAGAGCAGAAAAAAGGTGTTGGTGATTTGTAAAATTTGCAGTAGACCTCTGGATATATTTTCTGCTTTGTATGATTTTACATATGTAGTGGTCTCATAGGACAGAAATGTTAAACTAAGAGAAAACCATAGAGTAAAAGACTTTGTCGTCTGTTTCTGTTTTGCTCTGACAGAAGGGGAGGAAAGGGAAGAGGAAATTATTCCAAATCTTGGAAATAAACCTAAATCACCAGAGAAAAACTTCCTATTAGTTAAACTGGGCGTCCTGATGAATTTCTATTTAGCTGAATACATTTTGACCTTGCCCAACATCAGGCAGATGCCACACATATCCCACAGGCTACTAATAGGAAGGAAGGGGATAGAGGTACAGGGTCTAGTCCCTTGAGCAGCAAAATCTGTCATTGCAGGTGGGCCCTTTCTGGGCCCAGCCCAGTTTGAATAGGAAAAAGGTATATGAGCCACATTTGTTTAGAAGCAAATTCCACACACTCTTAGAATGCTGGATGCCAAAATGGAGTGACAGGGATCCGTGAATCCAGGATTCATCCCAGCCAAGGTCATCCAGGGTGCAGGCTTGTTATGACACAGAGTGCACACTCAGTTGTAATCCAAGCAACGGATTAGTGCCACAGTCCACACTGTGATTAAAGACCTTATATAAAGACCTTGCTGCTTATAAATTTGCAAAGTCTTAAGTATCTGGGATGAGACTCTCCATATGTTTTATTTTCAAGGTGAACCAAATTCAGTGAAAAAAATGCTCACTGTTTTCTAATAACTAAAAAAATATGGTTTATAAAATTAAAAGTATTTGATCAAGAATGAAAATGAATGAGCAATATAATTCAAACTACATTTGTAAATAGGATCTCACTCCCAATGTTTTCAAACTTTTCAGACGTCATAGACCGCATTTCCTTAGCCCAGGTTTTACGTGTTATTACTCTGTATCACAGCAGCCATTCTAAGATGCAGATACAGAAGCAAGAAGAAATGTACTGGCAAAAAGCCAACAGCAGACATTCCACCAAAAAGGAGCCAAGGTAATATTTTTCCTCTCAACATAGAAAAGATTGTCAGTGAATACATAAAAGAAGATAAACACTGCAACTATAGTTGTAGAAACATGAGAGTCAAAATTCAAAAAGGTGAATTGTTTCCGAAAATTCTTATTAAAATGATCGCTCTCTACTGTTATCTCTATTTTAGCATTAAGATAAATAAAGAGAAAAATAAATTAAAAAACAGTTCGGCTGAGATAACTAAGAAAGGAAAAAATATAAAAGTTGTCTGACAAGATTTACTGAAGTGTTTGTTGCATTCCAGTTTACTCCTTTTAAAACTCCTTCCTGAAATATAAAAAGGAAAAGTCTCTCATATATTGTACTATTAAGCAATTCTTATTTATTGATACAGAATGAAGAAATACCCAGAAATATATCATGCAATTTTCAAACAGAAACATTAATTTATCGGGCTGGACAAGTCATAGAATATAGATACTGCTAGCTGACAGGAAACTTATACAGACCAAAAAGTTAAGCACAGTGGTTCAGAAGCTGTGTATCCTTCTATTGTCATTGAAAATAAAAAGCAGGAATACAATTATCATTCACAAGATACGTGTTTTCAAAATCAAATCCTCAAAGCTTTCCTTTTGGAATACCTTTAATACATATGTCCAATATGAACAATCCTTTCTCTTCTGCTCAGAAATATTTTCTTTACTTGCAACTCTTTTCAGGCAATAACCATCAAAAAGATTTTAATTGTCCCTTCTCTACAGCTGGATGGATCTAGCTTTCTAACACAGTCAACTTAATGAGAGAGAAAAGCAATTAAAATTGGGATTAATGGCCTTAGCCTGATCTATGTCTGGAGGGAGCTGAATCACAACAAGGTACATGGATTGTGTTCCTCCAGACATGGTTCACATGCCTAAATGAATTCTGTTGTCATCTTCAGGATTGTCCTGGTCATTGGAACCTCATTTTAAAACAATAAAGTGCTAAATTATCTTTTCCAAAACTAAGATCTTAAGAAGAAATGGCAAGCCAGTGGAGTTAAAGATGCTATAACGAATGTCAAGAAAAATTATGAAAAGGATGGAGGCTGGAATTCTTCACACTGGAAAAAAGGAAAGGAGAGACATGATTGAGGGCAAGAGGAATGCACAGAAGGCCTTGGCCAAGCCTGCATGTTCCCAGTAAGTAGCACCTCCTGCTATGGCTGCTGAAGGAAAAATACTGTTCTGGGCAAAGCATTCATCTCACCCAAAAAGGTATTTCTTATGTTCTTACTGTTTTCAGCTACAGTTGTAAGTTATCCTAACGTATACATTTAATCAATGGTAAGATAGAAGTGAGTCAGGTCTGCTGAGTTTTTTAAGGTCTTTTTCTATTATATGTAGGTAGAAATTAAAGTGAGGCCATTTTTTTTTAATGGATAATGAAATTAGCCATATAAAGTTGTACATACCCTCTTTGATTTTTTCGATTTTAAGAAAGGCTGGTGTTCCCATCAATCTCCACTTCCTGCTACCCCTGTACAATGTATTGCAAAGTATGCACTGGGCTGCCAGATGTGACCAATGCTTTCTTGAGAGAAAAACCTAGCAGCTCCCAGTCCACTAAAGTGCTGAGAAGTATGATATGGTTGTGAGGGCAGCTGAGATGGTGGGAAGTTGATGATGAAAACATGGCTTTTGCCCCATGCAAGCCCATCAGATATGGGTTCTGCACGGGCAACTACATTTCTAAGTATACACAGGCCATGCAGTCACAGGCTGGCTAGCTTTCCTTTTTCTAGGAAACTAGAAACTTTTAAACTCATCCTTCTAACATTTTGGAAAATTTATTTTCTAAATCTCTTAGTTTTATTGTTCCTATACTCTGGAGTTCCTATATTTAGTCAGAAACTTTTTGAAGCTGGCTGCACCAAACCGAACACTGTTTCTAAGAAAATGTTATTTCTTTGCTAGGCTGTCATGAAAAAGTACTGAGTCCCTGAGACATCCTTACTGAGGGAAGCAGAACAGCTACAGTATTGCATTCCCACAAACATTCCCAGTTAATACAATTGTTTTACTACTAAATGCAAAGAAAGGGTTAACCTCAGGTGGAAGAGGGGCAGAAGGATGGAATGGATTCAACCACAGAAGAGGAAAGACCTTAGGGTGGGGACAAAGAGGGATGTGACATTATGCCATAGCACACCACGCTTCATGTGGCACATGAGACATTTTGTTGCAGCACACAGGGAACTCCTGAAATGGGGACAGCGAGCAGACATCTGCCTTGGAAGGACGCCCAATGGACTAGATACTACAGCAGACAGTTACTGACTTATTTACAGCAACAACAAAGGAAATACCTACTTCCTTAAAGAGCTTAGAAGCAGGATTTGCTCAGACTTCAAACAAATCAGGCCAAAAGGCCTCGGTCTTAAAGAAAACAAAAATATGCCAAATGCTCAACGGGCTGGAATAGTTCAGAGATTGTCTTTTGAAGGTGGAGCTGGACCAGGAACATTTCACAGGATTGCTGTAGATATTAGCTCTAAATGCACAAGCTCATGGAAACAGGGGGAATAACTCCCCACCTGCTTTCAAACCTGAGCTTGGGAACTGCTGCTTTTAATAATGTAGCTGCAGCTTCTTATAAGAAGCTGGGATTGTCAAAAACCTTGCTGAAGTTGAAAGTGAGCTGCATCCTTTGTTTTTTTCTTCTGTATTCATCAGGTCAAATAGCCTGGGAAAAGACAGCTTTCTAACTTGACATCATTTTCTCCATTAATTCATCCATCTTATTCTTTCTTTTTTTTTTCTTTTATGGACATTATAAATTAATAGTTAGCACTAATGTTTTTCTGACTATCAAAGTGAGTGATTACTAGGTCTTCCTCTTCTTGCTGTTAGGCCTGTCCTCTAAGGAGAACTGTCTGTCTCCTATGACATCTCAAGGACAAATAATACTGCAAATGAGTTATCTTCTCCATAGACTCTCACCCTTCATAACCTTATTCTTTTAGTGCCACGGAAAAGGAGCTTTAGGAATAGGTAAAATGGATTGATCAACACATCACTGAGCAGACCTCTGGCAGCCTGAAAATGCATCTCCAAGCCTTGCATATAATAGACATGGCATACAGCATAATACAGTTTAGCAGCAATCATTATTCTCACTGAAGCAGAGGTAATTAAAATCACCACATCTACAGAGGCACTTGCAATTTTATATCAAAGGCAAACTTGGGACACACATACCCCACACCCCTCCCCTCTCCAGATTTAGAATGAAACAGGACAAAAATGTGGAAATAATGATCGTTTTGATGCTGCAGGTGCTGTACTGCTCAAAACATCTATGACTAGTAGGAACTCATTCTCATGTACGGCTGGTTGCTGAAAGATATTGCTGTTTCAGAGACTTATCCTCTCTGTCTGACTAAAGCCATATTTTTTAACAAAATTTTTTATCTGCCTTTTCATACATGCAGCATTGTTTTGATTGTTTGCTTAAACTTTTTTTTTTTTTGCTGCTTTCTATTAGTCATTGAATCACTTGATTTCCAGGCATCTATTGTGATGATACAGATGTAAAATAGGTTTCATACAAAGAACTGAATTGTGTTCAAGTTAGCTCACACTGACTTAAGTTTGTTGAAAGTCCCCATGAAAAAGCAGAATCAGAGCCTAATTTGGGAAAAGTCAGGTCCATTGCAAGTAGTCAAAAAAGTTTCCACTTTCTCCACCTTGGTGGGCGGTAAGTAAAATATGTGAACTATGAAAAAGATAGAGAGCATTTTTTAACATTTATGAGCCCCATTCTTAAAAAGGTTGTTATTATTTTTTAAAAGTTCAAGCAGTATATTTATTAAATGGTTAAAATAACACTTCTGATAGACCAAGGCACATTCTTATGTTCTACAAAACAGGTATCTATGCACAGAAAGTCAATCTTTTATAGTAACAAGCCAATCTGCTGCCTTTCCTAACTCTGTTTACTCATGCCTAATTACAGAATGTCTCTTGCAGTACTCCTATTAAATATTAATTCAGATAAATAATGGCTGAACTATGGAAAGAGCACAACATTAACTGAAACAGAACAGATTTTACCAAGGGAAAGAGCAGAAATGATCCTATACTAAATAAGCTACAAAACTTTGGTCAGTTAGATAGATAGATAGATAGATAGATAGATATGTAACTTTGGTCATATAGACTTTGGTCATAAGGAAAAAAATACAAGGTAAATAATATGCAATTATTTGTTTTGTCATTTACCCAATCAAGACCTCCTAAACCATAACAATCTTGCAATTACCCATCTGCCTGCTAGGATTTTTAACTAGTTTTCTTTCACCACACCTGCAGTTTATGTAACTCATGGCCATACAACTATTAATGGCTTTTTAAAAACAAAACAAGGTGTAGAGACACTGTTTTCATGAGGCATTTTAAGATGTTCCTGAAAAGTACTTTGCTGACCTTCATCTACTTACACTAACAGAAGACAGAACTACAAAGTTAATCAAACTACTTTTTCAAACTATTATCAAACTATGTATTCTTCAACATGACTTAATTACTAGTGGTCCACATGGTGAATCTGGGTTCATTAATCCTGTCAATACCACTTATGTTTTGCTGGAGGAAAAATAGTAAGGCTTTTGTGGAAACAAAAAGTATTTTTATATCTTTTTGGAAAGGATGGGGAAATGAACAAATACAGAGTAGCATCCTACAACTGGGATTCCTTGAAGAATGGCTAAGGCTGGGCTGTCTTGACATGGAAATTTCATACATTTGATTTGTTAACATTTTAAAACAAAGCAACTTACACGGTACTCTGCCCTTAACACCTCTTAAAAAGAAAAGGACAAAAGTATGGGCCTAGGATACAGAGCTCCAACTGCAGACCACAACACTGGCAAGTTGTGCCCAAAGAGCCACAGGGCAGTCAGCAAAGACGGAGGCCACACTGGTTCAACAAACCATTAATCTTAGAAGGGGAGAAGAGGTATAAGCTAAAAACAACCAAGAAATGAAAGAAGGTGTAAGGTAGCAATAATTACTGTAAATAAGGAGGTGAGAACTACAGATTCTTGGTAAGAGAGTTCTTTACGAAATTTGAAGATGATTCATTGCTGACTCAAATATTTTCAGGGAACAAAATCGATTCCTCAGGAGAAAAAAACCTCCCATCATATTTATGCATTAGTTGATTCACTTTTTCAGAGAACACTTCTTTTTTGTCAAAATCCTACCCAGCAACCTTTATATATGTATGTCACACAATAAGGAGTGACATCAATTTGTTACATTCTAATAACAATACCAGAAAATATTGTGAGGTTCGATTTTAAAATAGCTGTATCCGGATAATTTGCATACAAAACTTTTAATACTGCTGCTTGACAAGCCCTGTGAACCATTAACATGGCTTTCCAGCAGCTCTTGAAACACTGTCAGTTCAAGCACAGTGACAGAGAGGAAATGTGTTTCAGTTTTTAAAGAGGGCAATTATAGACCTGTCAGCTAGATGCCAATCATATGCAAAATAATGGAATGAATGCTACAGGACTGTAACTAAAAATTAAAGAAGGATAACATAATTAATGCCAGTCAACTTGGATTTGTGAAAAATATACTGCTTCAAAATAGTTTGATTTCTTATTTAAAATAAGGTTACAAGTTAAGTTGACAGTGGTGGTAAATAACACTCTCAATACAAAATATGTAGATTTCTATTTGATATGTGACTTTATTAACATGCTATTTTTTATTATAAAATTAAAATAAAACTTAATTGCAATAATAATTTTAAATTGAACATCAAATGGATTGGTGTACTTGCTAGGTCTCAAAGGTTTGGTGAGAGGAAATGATCATCACATACTTGCATGTCTAGTGGAAGTCTAGGAGAGCTTTTCCTTGCTTATAAACATTTTAACAATTTTTTTATTATCTCTAGGAAAATAAATTTCTAACACAATTAAAAATAACACAAAGATTGAGGATTATTTAGATAATGAGAAGAACGAGTCACTGATACAAAGCAATCTGAATTGTACTGTAGGGTGGGCATTATCAAACCTGGCATTTGTGATGGGGCCAAATGTAGTTACCCATCTAGGTACATAGAAAGTGGTTTCTGCTTCTATGGCAGCAGCATCAGCTTCAGAAATTTTGTGGCAACACAATTACCCTTGAACACATAACTAGTTCAATAATGAGAAAGGGAAAGCTATGCTACTAGCCTTTTCTCATTAAAAAATCATTTGTAGAGGACAATGCAAATGTGATAGGAAAATTGATCAACCAGGAAATAAAGGAAAACAATAAAATAAATGTAATTACTTCAATCAAAACCTTAGGGAACTTAGACTGACTTACAAAGAAGACCTTAAGAGGAGGCTACTTATCAGGTAAGAACTTATACAAGAGAGGATCTTTCCTGATGGTCTTTTCAGTCCTGGCAACAGGCAGTTGAGTAATTCAGAATACATATAATTCCGCTTTTTAAAAAATTTAAAACTAGGCAGCTGTTAGAGTAATCATCCAATGTAAAGTATTCTGCATCGCTAACAGCGTTCTAAATCAAGACTCTTTAGTTTTTATTAATAATTGTATTATACTGCAAAGAATAATTAAATCCAGAAAGTACTAGAAACTCTTATTATGTGCACGTGAAACATGAAGGACTTTTTTTTTCCTTCTGTCCAGATACATATGATGCTTCTTGAAAATTTTGAAATGCCTAGAATGAACTTTGGATGAGTTCAATTTCTTTCATTAACTTTATGCTTTTTCTATTCAGAATGCTACAATATATTCCTTACGAAATATCCTCTAAGATTTAGAACATTCTCAATAAAACTAACTGGATAATAGAAGGGTGAAAACACATTTTAAAATGCTGCATTTCTATAAAAAGCTATTTCATTAGAAATAAAAAACCATTTTTCTCAACATGTAATTTGTTAAAGTAATGAAATCATAGAATAGTTTGGGTTGGAAGGGACCTTTAAAGGTCATGTACTCCAACATTCCTACAATGAGCAGTGACATCTTCAACTAGATCTGGTTGCTCAGAGCCTTGTTGAACCTGACTTTGAATGTTTCCAAGGATGGGGCATCTACCATCTCTCTGGCTGACCTGTTCCAGTGTTTCACCACCCTCACTGTTAAAAACTTCTAATCTATGTTGGCCCTCTTTGAAATTAACATCATTACCCTGATAAAAAGTTTGTCCCCCTCTTTGTTTCAGACCCCATTCAAATACTGAAAGGCCACACTGAGGTCTCCCCAGTGCCTTCTCTTCTCCAGGCTGAACAAACCCAGCTCTCTCAGCCTTTCCTCCCAGGAAAGATGCTTCAGCCCTCTGATCATCTTCATGGCCTTTCTCTGGACCAGTTCCAACAGGTCTGTGTCCTTCCTGTGCTGGGACCCCAGAGCTGGATGCAGTGTTCCAGGTGGGGTCCCACCAGAGCAGAGCAGAGGGGCAGAATCCCCTCCCTGGCCATGCTGCCCACGGTGCTCTGGATGCAGCCCAGGACACGTTTGGCTTTCTGGGCTGTGAGTGCCCATGGCTGGGTCATGTCCAGCCTCTCACCCACCAGCACCCCCAAGTCCTTCTCAGCAGGGCTGCTCTCAAACTGTTCATCCCCAATCTCATACCAACAGGGATGAACCTATTAAATATGTTAAAACTATTTTCTAAACACAAATCAAGCTAATAGGAACCCATCTAATACTCATTAAGCCTTCCAAGAAAATCTTAAAATAGGCAATTTTCAATTAGACTGGTAAACGCATGCAAAGCTCTGTATACTAAGAATATAGGGGATAAGAAGGGGAAGAAACTTTCTTAATCACTGCTTATTAAAAATACATTCAAATTATGAGCCCAAGGAAGTAAACAGAATATAATTCTAAAATACTGTCTTTCTGGTAAGTAGAATATAGAAGATACATGTCTTAAATGAAAAAAGTTTCCAATATAAAGAAAAATAGCAATTATTCTGTTATGTATCTCACTATATACTCTTCCTCTGTAGGCTATGGCCTAGAAACATGCAGTTTGTCATTATTTATAGAAACAAGGAAAAATTCTAATTTTCTTTTTATTAGACAGACATCAATAATCTGAGATGCCTTCTTTCACAGACTGAAACACTGCTGTTTCACTCAGTTTTTGCAGTGACTTTTGGAAATTAGACAGGAAGATGCTAACTACTGTTTCTGCTTTATTTTTAAGGCAAGAAGTATGTACGTCTCTGCTACTTTTGTCAGCTTGGCTATGACAGAAATATCTGGCTGTCAGCATCATGAAGCGCCAAGAAATAAAAGATTAAATTGCATTTTCAAGAACACTTTGGAGAAGAACTTGATATACTCTAGCAGCCTGACAAGTCAGTGTCAAGGAAAGGCTCCAAAATGGAAATTTGTCCTAAGAGGCAAAATATTAACTCCAGTCACTGCTGCCCCTTTGTCTATTGTAACTTTGGTTAAGAAAGGTGTAGAGCAGATACAACAGCAAATGCAGACATTGCACATGACACTTTTTGATGACAAAAAAAAAGGAAGAAAGGAAGAAAGGAAGAAAGGAAGAAAGGAAGAAAGGAAGAAAGGAAGAAAGGAAGAAAGGAAGAAAGGAAAAGGATTTGCTAGTTTTTGTCCTCCCAAGAACAAGGGCCTGTCAAACTCAAATACCCTGAGGAAAACTGGGTGACTACTCCAGTTAAAAAACTGGCAGACCAGGTTAGTTAATTCAGGTGTCTGTTCAGGCACCTCACTCTGCCACACAGACATTGATTTAGAAGATGAATGTCAGTGACCTGTCTTGTAATGTGTTTAGTTTAGGAGTTTAGGTTTTTTCAGGGTAAACTTTGTTCTTTTAATTCAGGTCATCACTGTGCAATATAAAGTCTTTGAATTTGGCTTAGGAGAATGTATTTTACAGATGGAAAAATTTCTGCCAATATTATTTTTTAAGTAGTAATTCATTTTTAGCATCTGCTGGCAGCAGTGCTTCCCAGTAACAAGAAAGGGTTTTGTCACAGCTATTTCATTTGCACAGTAACTACTTACAGAAAATAGAAACCTTTTCTGTTACAAAAATCCTCACCAACGAAATAAAGAAATATTCCTTTTTTTTTTTTTACTACAGCTATTGAATATTGCTTTGTTCTTATTTCTGCATTTCCATAATCTCACAATGCTACCAAAGATTGCTTCCAAATGAGGTGCACCGATGATTGAGTAGCAAGTGGTGCACTCTCTGCTGTGTTTCACAGATACCACTGATTATGGATCTGCTTGGCCTTCTGCATGCATACATATCTTACACTACGAAATCCTAGTTGCATTTTATCAGCTCCTATTTCACTATCAGGGAAATGCTTCTTTACCTTTTATACTATTCACTGTATTAGGGTGTGCTATTTCACCCTGTGTGACTGTCACACTTAACAGAAGTTTAGCAGATGACTCCGATTCCTGACTGGGTAAATGCTTAATTTCGCAATCTTTTCACTTTACGGGAAAACACAGTTCCTGTTAAAACTCAGGTTATCACACCATGTCAATTAAGGAGCGTATTTGTTTCTATTGAACAGAACTGCCAAGAAATAACACATAACACTGACCGATTTGCATTTATGCCAATCACATTATGTCTTCAACTTAAATGATTATTGATAGGACATTCAACACTGCATTCAAGTTTAGCTGAAACAAGGTATTTGGGAATCAGACAAGAAATTCATGCTTGTATTTTGTTTTCACCTTTTCAGTCATGAATCTGTAAATATCTGAATTTACCATTTATATGGTTGGCTTCAGTATTAGTAAATGCAGCTAGTGACAGGTACATTTAATTTATCCTCATTACAACAAATGGCTTTTGAAGTTCAGGAAATGTGTACATCCATCCATCATATTTTGACATGCAAATGATCACTTGAAAATTAATGTTTCTTGCTTCTGGCTTGCTGTCCCATAAATACTTTAATATTTATTATTCTGCTGAACAGTACATCTTTCTGTAATAGTTCCAGTGAATGTGTTCCACTGCATATAGAGTTCAAATCAAATTGATCAAAAATCTTAATATTTGCTTCATATATTTATCTGAGCTGAAAACTGAAAATAAAGACAGATGACTGAAATTTTTACTGTGCTCTTTCCTGGCTTATGATGGACCTCCAATCTGAACTTCTAGTTAATATATTTTGTTCATATGATTAGGAGTCATGCTTGAAATGCAGCTCCATTCCTGCTTTTCTTCATTTGTCTCAGAACCCTAAAATAAATGGGCCTGCAAATAGTTTTACATTAAGGACTGCTGTCTCTCTATGTGGACCAGCACTCACTCCAGAGGTGTTCACTCAATGACAATAGGACAAGTTCCAGGATGAAGATGCAGCAAATGAGCTCATTCAGTTACTCCAGCACAGCTCCTTGAATCCAGCCAGCTTAGTGTGCGTGTGGCACAAACACAAGTCTTTGTTCTCTAAGCTATAGATATGGAGGGCAAGTGCAACCTATTTGGTTTGAATTATGCTTTTTCAGGTATTTTTGAGACTACGTGATTTTGCACGTCCCTACGCATGTCCTGGTAGTGTGAACATGTGGCTTAGCTACCCCTGCAGCTGTTCTTCTGGAATGGCTGAAATCTGCTATCTATATGAATTGCTCACTTAATGCAAGAGAGTGCTCTCTCTTTAATACAGTATGTAAAGCATATTAGTTTAATTCCTGCTAATGGAGCACTTTCTTAGACTTTTTGATATTGATGGACCTTAGGAGAGTGAAGACAATTATCCCTTTAGGAATGACAGGATTGCTATGTGTTTGTGTTCTCTGCTATTGCACGCAGGTAAGCCAATACCTACAGTGCATCAAACTTAATCTGTGTGTAGCAGGAACAATGTTTTCCTCCAAATACGGCTGCTATACTCATACGCCTGCTCTGGATAATGACTTTGGATTCTTGGTTCCTGTTGCATTCATTCGCCATTCAAGCACATACTTCTCCTTCCCTATACATTTTCATGAATTTGCCAAAGGATTCTTTTTGTACTTTACTACCCAAATTCCATGGGATCAGCCCAGCAGTGAACATCAGCAAGTTCAGTACTGTACAATCCCAAGTCATTTTACATGGAACTCGTGCTAGCTGCACTACCTATCACTTTTATGCAGCCTTTTGAGACCAAATCCCTGCAACTTAAAAAGGAGTATGAACTTTATACTGATATACTGAAATTACACCTCCTTTAAATGATTTTACCCTCAAAATATGGTGTCTTGCTTTATTTGGCACATCTCCAGATTGTGAATCTGATTAAATATTTGCAGTTTTCTTAGCTAAGTGGTCTGCTGGCATTTCTGAAATGTTACATAGCTACAGCTGAAATCTTAAATTAGATTGAGCAAGAGAACGGAGGAGCCAATACATGTATACAAAGCAGTGACCCTCGCCTGCATGTTTTCACAGGTCTGTGAAACCTTAACGCAAATATTTCAAGGAAAAACAGGAACACGCGGTCACTAATATAAGCTAATCTAGAAGATATAAGCTAGAAAAATATCTGGAAAACCCGTAAAGACTGTGATGAAGAGTTACACGCCGAAACCGGATCTGAAAATACGACAACATTCTTCTGCTTCCAGAATTTAACAAAGCACAGCCACAACAGCCGTATGCCTGCAGAGCGGCAGGCATGCCAGGCAGTAACGCGTCTGCAATGGCAATACTGCGGTCTTTGGCGGCAGCAGTGACCCCCGCTCCGACCGCCGCCCCCGGCTGCGCTTCCGCCGCGTCACAGCGCGGCCGCCGCGTCCTTTCCGGGGCGCTGTGCCCGCTCTGCGGCGCGGGGCGCGGCCTGAGGGCAGCGGCCCATGGCGGGTTGAGCGGAGCGGAGCGGAGTGGCTGCCCAGCGCCATGGCCCTCGCCGGCAGGGCGGTGCTGCGCTGGGGGCCGCGGCTGCCGAGCCCCTGCGCCGCCGCCGCCGCCCCGCTCTGCCGTCCGGCCTGGCTGCCCGCGGCGTGCGAGCGGCGGTACAGCTCCCGCGGCAAGGTGAGTCCGCAGCGCCGCCGGTGCACCTGCGCGGGCCTGACCTGCTGCCGGCCCGCGTGGGGCAGGCGGCCTTTCTAGGCAGGCCACGTTGGCGTCCAGGTGTAAGAAGGACACATTACTTGTTGGTAGAATTGCCTTGCTAAGGATTAGTGCTTGACGTGTTTCAGTGATCTCAGTTCTAGGGGCAGGTTAGCAAAGCTTGGGGAGAGGGGTGTACTGCTGGTAGCGGACACAAAGAATGCACAATTCACGGGCCAGGAGGACATTGGCCAGAACTCCCAGGGTAAGGAAGAAACTAACAAAGCCAGCTCAGCAACTATGCTGAAATCGGCTCTGACTTAGTAAAAAGGTTATTCTGGCAGGGGGAGATCATGACCACCAACCCAAGAAACCCACTGACTCAAGAGAAAGAGACCATGCTGGCTAACTAGCATAAGTAGTGAAGGAATCATGTAACCGATTGAATACTAATTAATAAGACAACTATGTAGCTTCTAGGCAGTGAACATTAATGCCTTTGTTTGCTAAAATGTGTAAGTGGTATAAAGTTCTGATAGTTCTTTGCTGGCTGTGTGGATTTTCCACCCAGTGCTGCTTTCTGCACAGAACTGTAAATAAATCAACTACTTTGATTCTGTGTGTGGATTGGCCTCTTGCACACTGTGTGAAAGAATCTGTGTTGGCACAACAGTGTCATCCTGGAGTAGGGATTTCCTGTTGGAAGGGCCTTGTGTCCCTGTGGCAATAGCAGACCTTGCCTTTCCAAGCCGAGACACGTATGAGGGAGGTGGCAGAAAACGCTGCTGAACGCTGTGTACTGATGCTAGCAGATGACACCAGGCTCACTAATTCCCTGCTAGCTCAGAGTTGTGTCCAGAGCGCGAATTAGAGAGATGAACTCTGTGTATTGCTAAAATTGGTGGCCAGAGTTTTTCAGCAGAGTGTTGCTGATTGCCGTAAGGGGTCTCCTGGTTCCTGAATCTCAAAGCTTTGAAAAGCAAGGAAGCCACTTTTCTTCAAAATGTCTTATTACTGGGAATGAGCATGAATAACACAAATAAAAGTGAGTTGGTGTTGGACCTTTCTATGTCAGGCTGGTTTTCTGTATTTTTTAAAACCTAGCCAAGTTTAGTGTTAGCCGTAGCATCCTTTTCCACAGTCTGCTTGCTCCTTATGAAAAGGTCACTGCTCCCTGAGTCTCTATAATTGCTAATTGATATAATTGGTAATTGCTCTGTATTCATATCATGCTTGTGAAGAAAGATGTCCTTAATGGCCCCTTGAATCCAGTTTTCTTGATCCTTAAGTTCAGTAGTTTCACAAATGTGAAACTGTAAAAACAAAGTTTTCTAGCTCCCTATGTACATAAGAACATGGTACCTTTCACACGCTTTCCAGCATACTTCATGCTTATTTAGTGATAAAGTATATGTCTGTATGACTAAAGTGAAACGCTGGCATTTTAAACAATGGTGACAATTTAAGTTTTTGTATCTCCGTTCAACCTGTGCTTCTTCTAGAGAAAAATTAATTTAAAGAGTTAATTTGGTTTTTTAAAGGCCAGGTCATATTGTATGTATGGTATGTAACCTTGATTTATGAAATTTCTGTTTTTCAGGAAAAATTAGATATGTCAATGTATCCTGTTGAAAGCATTAGAAACTTCAGTATTATAGCTCATGTGGATCATGGCAAAAGTACACTAGCAGACAGATTGCTGGAAATTACGGGTAAGTATTCTCATTTTAGACTACCTTTTTTTGACATGGAAGGTGGCATTTTAAGTTTCTGTACCTTTGATTATTAGTGAAATATCTAGTATTTTTGCTCTTCTAGTGTTGCTTTTGTGCTTTTAGGCTCTCAGTTGTGTAGTGTTACAGATATATGGACTTTGTGGTTGAGATCTGCCTACATGAAGGCGTAAGGAAGTGTATAATTCATTTAAAGAAGTACATATTTTGGAAGGAGGCTGAAAAGGAGTTAACTTCCTTGTTCAGGAAGTTACTTCTGTCATTCCAACCAGTCATCCATTAGATCAGTACCTGGCAAGTTTATGATGTTTACTGCCAGTGGTTGGGGTGGGCAGAAGGGGTGGGACTGTCAAGACCTGGGAATTCTGGACTCTCATTTAAGGGTGAACAAAACAAAACTAGGGAGAGGAGCTTTTGATCAAAGTTATTTTTTATGATTACCTCCCATGTATCACTGTGAGCATTTTTGTTTGATGCCTGTGATAGAACAGAATTTTGAATTCAGGTCTGTCACTCTATGCTAATGCTCATCTTGCACTTGAGGTTGGTCTTAGAGCTGTGGGCCACTCCTCTCCAGTGACAGGAGGTGAAGTTTCTTTAAATATCAAAATTATTTACAATTCAAAAAATTTTTGCTTCTTCTTAATTTCCTAGATGGTGTTTTTTATTCTGCTTATTCAGGATAATATTTTATATAACTTCATGTGTAAACTTCATTTGACAAATGTAAAGAGTTGATGCACAGTTTTGTTTTGGTTGGAAATCTTAGTTTAGCTTAATCATATGGGAAAGCTTCATTTGCTCTTGGTTAACTCTTGGTTAATGGCATTTTCAAGATTTATGTAGTAAATTAGGTAATAAAGGGTTTTTTTTTCTTTTTTGTAGGAACAATTTCTAAAACTGACCGTAATAAACAAGTGCTGGATAAACTGCAGGTGGAACGTGAAAGAGGAATTACAGTTAAAGCCCAATCTGCATCTCTCTTCTACAATCATGAAGGCATAAACTACCTCTTAAATCTTATTGACACACCAGTAAGTCAAATATAAACAGTGTTGAAATCACACAAATCTAAATGTCTTTATATTTAAAAGCAGATTTCTGGCTTCTTGTGTTTATTCAATTTTTCTTTTATAAGAATCTCAACATACATACAAATGAAAAAACGTAGCACAGAAATATTTGCAGAAGACTCTAGAAATACCTGAAATTGTAAATAATTTGTTTTCTTCACAGGGCCACGTAGATTTCAGCTATGAAGTATCACGGTCACTGTCTGCCTGTCAAGGTGTCATACTTGTAGTGGATGCAAATGAGGTGTAGTTCTTACTTCTTGTTTTCTATTTAGTATTTCAGTATTTCCTTAAGCTAGAGGTAAACTAGGTGGTGAGTTTTTTAGTTTTTTCACTAGTGTTTTTGCTCCTAGTCTATCTCCATGAAAGTATTAGGTTGCAGAAAAAGAGTAATGAGGTTTTAAAAATTATCTAGAGATAGATACTTGTATTGACAGATACCACAGTTCCATGACATAGCAATAATAGCACAGAATCGATTAGTGAAGAATCAGATCCTATTTTTCAGAGAGTAGGAATTTTGCAGATGGCAGTCTGGAAAACTTCTAGCTATTGTACTAACAACCATTTAAGTACCCTCAGTTGACAGACTAGAATATGAGAATTATGAAATCATGATTTTAAATATGGGCACATTACCATCAAAATACTTCTGTGAGAATTTTTTCTATCGCATATTTATAATTATATTGTACAAGGGTCAAATGACTGCTACTGTTTCCCTTGTTATATCTAAAAACCCCAAACCCAGCTCACTTTCAGTGATTATGAACACTTGCTCCTTCTTAGCTTGATGGGCAAGTGACCTTCTTAAGTAAGCTTCAGTAATAAATATGTTCCCTAGCTCTGCTGATGTTTTTATATTTAATTTGTTTTGTGCCACTTCTAAATATTATGTGATTACTTGGTATTCTGTATTTATCTTTCAGTCAGAATGCTTACAAACTCAACTTTTTCATTATAATTTTTTAATAAGTATTCTTCGTTGCTTCTTTATATTGCCTAAAATGTTAGGCTGATATCCCTTATACTTACAGTGGATAACCCCATATAAGTAATCTTCCACTAGATCTGTTCTGAGCGAAGGAAAGAAAACAAGTAGCTTCTGTTTTCCCCCTTCTCTTGCTCCCCATGTTCGCTTTGCCCTCTCTGATCCAGTTGTGATATTACTGCTTTATAGTCTCATTCACTAGCATGGTAAGTTGAAGGCATGTTCCTGCTCTGTGGAGTAACTATAGCCTTATCACCATCATAAACGTCTCCTTTTCTTTGTCAGAGTCCATTTGTAAATAGTTTGTTGAGAACTAAAAAGTCTATTCTTTGAGGTACCTGTTATTTATTTCTGAATAGCCAACATCCTAGCATGCAGAAAAACACGTACTTGGCGCATAATGTATGCATAATACTGTGTTACCTATAAATAATTCCATGAAAGTGGTCACAGATACAATATCATTGGTTTGTTTACTTATATTCAGATTATGAGAAATTATAATTAGGAAAATTGTTTTCTTTCTCAGCAGTTGCATATTATCAAACGCCTTTTACTTATCCATCTCCTAAATGAAAGAGTTAATAGAATAGCAGAGTAATCTTAAACTCTATAGTATGCCTAAAAATACTCCCCAAAACCACACCAGAACTGAGGAGGTTTCTGTGTTAAACCTTATAATGTTATTTTCTAGGGTATTCAGGCTCAGACCGTGGCAAACTTCTATCTTGCCTTTGAAGCACAGCTTTCAATAATTCCTGTCATAAATAAGGTAATAAAGTTTCTAGTGTTTTCTATTAAATAGTTGGGTTGTTTAGATGTTTATAAGACTGATCAGAAATGTAACCTCAAATAGAAGGATATAACAAAAAAAGTTATTTATTATAGTAGTTATTGGATTTATATATAACATTGCTAGAATGTAAAAGGAATTTTCTGTATTTGCTATCTGTAAAATTTGTGTAAAATTTTACAGTGACTGCTATGAAATTTTTAATTTCATTAAATACATTTAGGTATTTAAAAACATAGCACTTAAGGACATGGCTCAGTGGTGGACTTTGCAGTGCTGGGTTTACAGTTGGAATTGGTGATGTTAAAAGTTCATTGATACTGAGGAAATGACATGAGTAGGAGCTCAATATTTAAAAAGTGTAGTCTGAGTTTTAAATGAAATTCAAGTGTTATTTTCTATACAATTTTGAGGGCTGTGTTATTGGAATCACAAGATTAATTACTGCTCAGCTTATGTTAATTGCTATTTGTAGATTTATATTGAACTTAATGTTTGAACCTATACACATTGTAGGTAGCACTTAATGATTTCAAATTACTTTGTAAACTAAAGATTTTTACCAACTCTTGGACAAAGGTGTTTTCCCTAATGAAACAAGCCAAAACTAGACTAGTTACAGATGGGATCCTTCCTGAAATCAGGGAAGGAAGACTTTATAGAATAAATATTTATCTTTTCCTAAAGACAGACAATATTTCCTCATAAATACATAAAGGTTCTTTGTTGTACTTTTGAAAACTCCAGTACTGGATGGTGTGGGAGACATGATTGATTGTATATTTAGCAGTTTGTTGTTTTGCAGATTGACTTGAAAAATGCAGACCCTGAAAGAGTTGAAAAACAAATTGAGAAGCTGTTTGATATCCCTACAGATGAATGTATAAGGGTAAGAGCTATAAGTTTTATAACGTGGCTGATAATATAGCTACTTTGTAACTAATGAATGACATGTGCATGTAGTAAATTGAGGGTGCTGTCTGCCTGTTTTTGTCTGACATGAATTTCTTTAAGGTTTGTCTCCTGTAAGAGTGGAGAAAATACCTTTCAGCTAAAAATTCTAGTATTTTTTGAGGAATGACATCGGAGGTTTTAAATTATTTCTCTGTCAGTCCATAAATGGGTTTTGTTTCTATCATAACAATAATTGCCATTCACAAAAGAAAAAAACCACTACAATTTACAATCAAAGAAACATCTCTTAGTAATAGCATTCTAGAGTGTCCTTTTGGGTGCTTTTACAGGTAGTACTATCTGTGGCTACCAAAACTGTCTAAGTAAACATGATACTATTTAATTAATAAGTGTAAGATGTATCTTATAAAGTTGTCGTTGGATTTGCTTTAGATTTCTGCTAAACAAGGAACAAATGTTGAAAAAGTTCTTCAAAAGGTCATTGAGAAGATCCCACCGTAAGTCTGTATTTAATTGTGTGTCTAATTAACCTTGTAAGGTAATTAGGAAATCATGAGTTGCATTTATATAGTATTGGCAGTAGTTTTACACTTAATATGCATCTGATTTAAAGAAAATACCTTATAGAGAGATGTAGGAGAAGGAAAATAGCGACTTGTGCTTAAACAGGAGAGGTGAATTAGTCACCAGTGAGGCTGAAGAGCAAAGGTACATTTTCTTCACCTCTGTCTTTACCAGCACTGTTGGGGTTTAGACCTGGGGAGCAAAAATGCAGGTTGATGCACAGACCCACTGTCAGCAAAGAAGGTGCTGGTATGTGAACTATTACAGGAGCCTGGCCCCTACATGTCAATGGGCCCTGATAGTATCCACCTGAGGATTGTAGGAGAGCTGGCTGTGTCATTGCAAAGCTGCTCTTCATAATCTTTGAGAAATCCTGGAGATCAGGGGACATCCCAGATGACGGGAAGAATGCTAACATCCCATCTACAAGAAGAGCTTAAAGGAGAATACAGGAATTTACAAGCCCATAGTCTTACTGTAGTCCCTGGGAATGGTATGGAACAAATCCTCCTGGGGGCTATCAAGTCAGATGAAGTAAGTGATTGGGAAAAGCAAGCAGGGAGTCACCAAGGGCATATTGTGCTTGACAAACCTGATCACCTTCTACAGCAGAGTAATCTGCTGTGTGGTGCCAGTGGTGGACACTGTCTACCTGTATTTCTCTCTACCTGGATCTTTAAGGCTTTTGATAAGGTTTCTCACAGACTCCTGGAGAAACCACTGTGTTACAGTCTTGAGTGGTCTGTGTGGTGGGTGGGGAACTGTCTGACAGGCTGCACCCAGAGTGGGGTGGTAAGTAGGTCTTTTTCAGACTGGCCACAAATAGGGTCTGCCAGGGATCAGTATTGGGCTCAGTGCTGTTTCCTCTCATCCTAAGTGATCTGGAAGTTGGGATGTGTACCTTAGTGAACTTTGCCAGTGATACCAAACTGAGGGGGGAAATAGACACTTCAGAAAGGGAGAGCCACTTTGCAGGAAGACCTAGATAGGCTGGAAGAGTAGGCTACCAAGAACCTTATGAAATTCAACAGATGCAAAGGTCATGCACCTGGGAATACATAATTCAGGAGTGCAGCACAGGCTGGAATCTACCTAGCTGGGGAGCAGCTCTGTGGAAAGGGACCCAGGGGTCCTTATGGACAGCAAAGTCAATATGAGTGAACAGTGTGCTGCTGCAGCAAAGAAAGACAACAGCATGCTGGGTTGCCTCTACAAGGACATCACTAGCAGAGATGAAGAAGTCATTATCCCACTCTGCTCAGCGGTGGTTGGTCCACACCTGGAGTACTGTGTTCAGTTTTGGTCCCTGCTATGCAGAAAATATGGGCAGGCTGAAGAGGAGCCACGGAAGGGCCACAGAGATGATCAAAAGACTGGGTAGCTTGCCCTGTGAAGAAAGGCTGGACTTGTTCAGCCTTGAGAAAAGAAGGCTTAAGTGAGACCTTTTGCCATATTCTGGTATTTAAAGAGTAGCTACAAAGAGCCATTGGAATAATCTCTCCAGGAAAGTGGTGGATTCCCCAGCATTGGACACACTCTGATTTGTTTGGGCAGAGTGCTGGGCCATCTTGTTAAGACTGTGTTTTTGCCAAGAAAAGTTGGATTGGGTGATCCTTGAAATCCCTTCTGACCTGGTACGAATCTATGAAAGTGTTTGGAGTGGGCATGCTTGCTCATTCAACATTGAATGAAAACACACTGCGTAATAAATGAATATTTTTTTTTTTGGTGACAGACCCCAATGTAATACTGCTGATCCATTGAAAGCCTTAGTATTTGACTCTACCTTTGACCACTACCGAGGTGTTGTAGCTAACATTGCACTCTTCGGTGGGGAGATTGCAAAAGGACATAAAATTGTGTCTGCACACACAAAGAAAAGATATGAAGTTAATGAAGTCGGAATTCTGACTCCAAATGAACAGCCAACACATAAGCTGTAAGTAAAAATTTCTTAAAGTGGAACAAATCATATATTAGGGTAAGCTACAAAATCCTGCATTTCTGTTTGATTTTTGCTTTGAGAGGTAAAAACTGGGATATGTCTAGGTTTTTGTTCTTGTTCTTTGGTGGTGGGGTTTTTTATAATTATTATTTTCAATTTAATGCTCTGTGTCAGTTTTTATTTTGGGCACACTGAGGCAGGTTTTGGGGAGTGCTTTTTGGGCATTGCTGTGGGAGGAATCCATTATCTTCTATAGCATATGGAACATCTGGACAGCTAGGTGTTTAAAGGCTAGTGTTCAATATTCTTATTCAGCTGTCCAATTTATTTCTAGGAACTGCCTTGTTTGAGAGTGGAAGGGAATGGGGCTTCATCTTAGTTATTGCTGCAGCATATTTTGAGGGTGGAAAACTTTAAATCCATGAATACAACAGCTTCCAGAAACTGGCTTCTCATGGCAGCAGTGGGAAGAAAATCAGGTACTTAGAATTAGTGGAGAAGTTTTACCAGTTTGCATCCAAATATGTGTTAATGACTTTATTGGGGGGGGTTCTCCAATTACATTACTGTGTCTGGTGGGTTGAACCCAGCCAGCAACCCAGCCAGCCCCTTGCTCACTTCCCCAACCCTAGCAGGATGAGGATCAGAATTGAGGAGGTACTTGTGGATTGAGATAAAGACAGTTTAGTAAATGGAGGGGAAAAACAAAGAAATAAAAACAAGCAATGCAAAGACAGTCCATTATTCACCACCTCCCACAAGCAGACTGATGTCCTGCTAGTCTACAAGTAACAGCTACCTTGGAAAGATGACACTTCTTTTTTATTGCTAAACATGATGTTCTGTGGTATGGAATGCCCTTTTGGCCAGTTTGGGTCTGCTGTCCTGGCTGTCTCTTGCCCATCCCCAGTCTTGCCCACCTTCTAGTCTCTTGCCCACCCCCAGTCTGTTTGCTTGCAGAGGCACAGAGTGAGAAACCGAGAGGGCCTGTTCAGCAGTACCTAGACATTGGTACGTTATCAACACTTGTTTTAGTCACAGTTCCAAAACACAGCTTCATACAGGGCAGCTTTGAAGAAAGTCACTCCATCCCAGCCAAAACCAGTACACTGTGTTTGACTCAATATTTACCATGTGTTCCTCTCCTATTAGCATAATGTGCTGATAAAAAGTGCTTGTCTAGTTTCATCCTATTGGTATATGAAACTTGCTGTACTGGCAGCTGGGAACTGTTTCGGCTTCTTTGTCTTAGAAGGAGCTTCTCAAGGGTCTAGCTCCAGTTTTTAAACTGGGAGTAACACAGTATTCAAAATCCAGGATTATAAATATACTGTTCAGCTGTAACAGAAATAGAACTAGTTGAGACAGTTCACAACTCGGAGGTGAAACAACTTAAATCTCACTTCTGGACTTTGGGTATGGGCTTTTAGGGGGGTGATTTATTTGAATTTCTGGCTGGGCTAAATCAAGTAGGAAAATAGTAGAAATACTGCTAATGCCAAGAATCATGTCCATATAATAACAATTTTATTTAGCTATGCAGGACAGGTGGGGTACCTGATTGCTGGAATGAAAGAAGTAGCAGAAGCCCAAATAGGAGACACACTGTTTTTGTATAAACAGCCAGTGGAGCCTTTGCCTGGCTTTAAGTCAGCGAAGCCAATGGTTTTTGCAGGTGAGGAGTAAATCAATATAAAGTGGAGTTACTTTTTTCCAGTAACAAGAATAAGAGCTGTTAGAGCTTTTAAAAGAAGATGTATATATTAAGAGTTGGGAGGATTAGAATTTTAGCCAAGGTGTGTCATTTATGTAGCTTTGTGTGTTTTCCCTGTGACTTAACAGGATTAGTAATAATTGCTGACTGGTTTTATATTAATACAAGACAAACATGTATTTTTGCCCATGATTATTGTTTCTAATGCCAGTAAACTCTTGAAAGCTGGAAAAAAAGGGTTGAAATCTAAAAAAAAAAATGAGGGAATTCTTCCATCTTGCTAATCAGGTTTCTGCAATTATTGTGTTGGTTTTTCTTCTTTTAAAACTTAGCAGCTGTTTAATTTTTGTTAAACATGGTAAACTGCCAGAGCTAATACTCAGAATGAGCCTGTAAAATACTTGACTTTTTGAGCTTGAATAGTTCTGTTGAGCTGTTGCCACTAGCTTCAGTAACTACTACAAATGCTGCAGAAGGTAGCTTTAGAAGGAAATACTGTAAATAATTTTCTAGATTTGTTGTGAAGCAGTATGTAAAAACTCATTTGAACTGTTTCATGGAGACTAGGCAGTCACTCTGTGAGTGTCAGAAAGTTTAGTCTTGTAAATAATGTTTTTGTGTGCATGTGTGTTGCTTCTCGATGTAGAGTAATCTACATTTTCTGTACATACAAGAATGTGAAAAGTGATACAGTAGAATCTGTTTCAGGCAGTAGTTATACAAACAGCTGTTTTTATTAATTTCAAAAAAATAGAGAAATAGTTGCAACTTTGAAATGATACTTTTTATTTTTGACTCACTCTTAGCTTTGAGGGAACATCTCAGTGAAGTCTGTCTGCATATTCATGCATGCCTAAGCTATACATTTACACTGCAAAACAGTGGTTATACTCAACTGTGAATCTTCCACAAATATGAAGGATTATTTGAGTATAGTGATCCTACCATTATGGTTTAGATGATAATTCTGAGGTAATCTACAACTTTCTTATGTTTTGACTAATTTTTTTTTGAAGAAAAAAAGAATCCTCATTTTTTCACATTTAAAAGCAGATGGAGCAAAAAGTAAATTATTCCTGATGTTATTACTATGTTAACTGTAAGTGGCATATATGAAAGCTAAGTACACAGTAGTTAAAGCTCTCTGTCACATCACTTTTATCTAATATATTTTGACAGGAATGTACCCCATAGATCAAACAGAATATAATAATCTCAAAAGTGCTTTGGAAAGGCTGACATTGAATGACTCCAGTGTAACTGTTCATCGTGACAGTAGCCTTGCCTTAGGAGCTGGATGGAGGTGAGGTTTTTGTGCTGCTTTCATTTTTGAAACTGTTCATAAATTGAGAATGGATATTTAAGTAAACTGAAGGTAGAATTAAACTTAGTTCAAAATTAGGAGCTGTAAATCAAAATAATGATAGATAATGATCAAAAGCATTTGACTTTCTTACATTCTCTGTTTGCACAGAGAGTGAATTTTTTTGTGATTAATAGTTTTTGTTCTCCATATTATTCAACTGTAGGATTATTTGGTCCCTTTGGAGGTTGTTTGTTCTGCCTGATATTGCCATACTAGCAGTGTAAACATGCTGGGGGGTGAAAATGACCACTGTGAAATTCCAGGGGATACACAAATACTTTCACCAACAGGGTATTTTTTTTCCAGATTGGGTTTCCTTGGTCTTCTACATATGGAAGTCTTTAATCAACGTTTGGAGCAAGAGTATAACATGTCTGTTATTTTGACTGCACCTACAGTTCCATATAAAGCTGTTCTTTCCTCAGCAAAGTTGATAAAGGTACGTTAAATTCATTAAAATATTATGTAAATAGCTGTTTAAAAGCCTCCTGTAATAAACATCTAGAGTCTCTTTTTAAATGTAGGCTAGTACTGTATTTTATAGAAAGCATCAGAAACACCAGTATATTACTTAAATAGTTCGTATTATTTTTTAGGATGTTCTTTTCCCTTTCACTTCAAGCACTCTCTTTTCTTATCTTATACTTTCCCTTGAAAATGGCAGTATAGGACACCTATCTTGCTGTATTTTTTTACGTGCTTCTTGACTGGACTGTGTTAAAAGCAGGTGAAATAATCTTCCAGGCTTTATCCATCAGAAAACATGAATGTTTCTAGGAATAGCTTGTAATGCTACTGTAGATTGGCAGGGGCTGGTGAAAGAAAGTGAGATTTTTTGATCACAGTTAAACACACACAAGCTAACTTCATTAAACTGGTTGCAGGTAGAATTACTGTGTTTGAGTTTTATAGAAAGGTAGAGGTGGTCTTAGAGCACCTGCTGACAGAGGAGGCTGCAAGTTGACTGGCTGATTATTCTGTAAATTACTAAAAACTTGTATAAGAAAGGTTGCTGTACTTGCAGGGTGTGAGGCATAGGCCTTTTATCTCTCTAGTTTGGTTTCTTAGGCAGTATAACAGCTAGGAATGAAGTAGTTGACACCTTTGGTGTGTAAGTGATTCTGGACTGATGCAGAATTCTTTTCAAACAATGCTGGAAGTTGGGTCCCTGTCAGTAGAAATGACGTAGTCACTTGGTTTGGTGTGTGGAGGAGAGGGAAGTTGCATTTACATGATTAGCAGCGTAACTTTCCTTTTACTGTGGAAGGGTAAATCCAGCCTTTATTGGGATGTTGGACTGGATAAAGTAGGTAATGAAAGCACTTACACAGGAATCAAAAACTTAATTTCTAAATCCACTTCAGCATGTGAGGGAGCCTGAACCCAAAGTTCTACTTAGAAAGAAAGTCCCCACCACTGAACTCTAAAGTATTCAGAGCAGGTCTTCTGTTGAAGCTGTGTCTCAGTAACGTAAAAAATCAGGATGAAGTAAGAAGGAAGATCCTAAATTTACAGGGGAGAGAGAGAGACCTGTAAAGATGGATAGAAAGGCTTTTTGTATTTCTATCATTTCTCAAGTAAAAAGTTAACCTTATAATATATCTGTATAATGATATTTAAGGATGTGCTGATAAGGGACTTCTATATGTGTTACAGAAATCTCTTCTAAAATTATCCTTGTTTTAAACTTGGGTTGCATAATGCACCAATGCTTTCAGGCAATTGAAACATCTTTTAGCATTTTTTCAATGCTATATTTGTCTTCTTTGCTGTTCATTTTACTTACTTCTAAAATTACAATATCTGGTTTATTTGTTTGTTTTCAGGAGTATGGAAAAGACCAGATTACTATTATCAACCCTGCTCAGTTTCCTGATAAACTTTCAGTATCAGAATATTTGGAGCCAACTGTTCTTGGTACTATTGTAACACCTCATGAATATATTGGGAAAATAATTACCTTGTGTCAGGTTGGTATATAGTTTTAATTTTGTCTTTTGCATTTTTAAGCTCTTCACCTCATACTTCAAGTGAAGACACTAGATAGTATCTTAGAAGTAATTATTGAATATTTTTGAAAGAAAAAATAATTAACTTTTTATTTGTAAAATTATGAACTACAGAATCCATGTATTGAAAGTTAGTGATGAAGCTCAGTGACAACAAAGTGCTTGGTCTGTACTAGACTAATTCATAGCTAGGTTCTGTTCTCCTGAAAGAATGGAGTCTGCAGCAGGGGAATAAGATGTATTGGTTTTTTAGAAGTATATTCATGGAAATACAACTTCTGCCAACACTTGACTATGTGTTCATGTATTTTTTTAACTACTTCACTAAAAGTAAATTTAGGATAATGATGGCCAAACACATTTGCCTACCTGTATTTGGAATACTTCTAATTGGAAATATTTTAACTGCCATGCATATTGTTTTTATTATTTCTTCACAATATTTTTCTTAGCTTTTAACATTTCAAAATGCATAATACAAAGCAGTACAGTTCTTGTATGTCAATACAGTGAAGAATAAAATCTATTAAAAAGGATTCCTAAAATAACTTTAAGAACATCCTCCTGGGAGGAAGGAAGATGAGCCTGCAAGTCCTACTGTGGCAGCAGTAAGCAGAAGCTGTTAAGGATTTCAGAAATTCAGCATTTAGAGAGGAAAGGCTTAAATTGTATGTCTAAGTGGTTAAGTTATAACCACTTCATTTGTTACAGTGCTGCAGTTTGTCCTGGGACTTTAGCAAACTACCAATAAGACAGTTACACTTGGGGGCTCAAGTACAGGAATTCTCTTGTGTAGCTTGATTGCTGTTCATTTTAATTTGCTTTGTATTTTTTTTGTTCAAAATTTCAAGGGGAACTGAAACAATTTTCATTTGTCTAGGATCGTAGGGCAGTCCAGAAGGATATGTTGTACATTGATGAAAACAGGGTTATGCTAAAATACCTCTTTCCACTGAATGAAATTGTGGTGGATTTTTATGATGCTCTTAAGTCTCTGTCTTCTGGCTATGCAAGGTAACTACCTCCTCCATTCCCCCTTCTTCTCCCCCCACCCTGGACCCTGAAGGGGTGGGCATGGTGAAAAAAGGCCTGAGGAACAGCTGTGGAAGGGCACAAGTGAAGAATATTCCTTTCTGATGGTGCTGCAAATCTAGTCTCTCTTCACTTTAAATGGATTAGATTCACATGAAAATGGATGAAAATAAGTCTGAAAAACATGAAAAGTGCATCACTACCTAATAATCATTGTCAAAGACAATGCCAAAGGCAATGTGTGTATTTTTCAAGGGCACCCTCTGGAGTGGCACTGGCTCATCTATATGAGTAAGACCTAAATGGTCCGTCCTTGTCTGAAGTGACACTGGGCAATTTTTGTCAAAAGAAATCACTGAAACTGTACTACTTACTGTATTAACTGTCTCTTGGTGGAAAGAGGGAAATAACCACATTGATTATTTAAAGCTAGTAAAAACAACGTGGTATTTAAAACAAACAGTACTTACTTTACATACATGCTTTATTATGTGAAAAAAGAAAATCACTTGTATTTTGAGACAAAATTTTCTGTTGTGGGTGGCTACTATGAATTCAGTCTAGTACAATGCTCAGATAGATGTTTGTGAAGAACCTTTGTGAGTTTAAGGGAAGGGAAAATGTTGCATGGCAGATGAGCTTGTGCTCCAGGAGGCTCAATAGTTCTCACCAACCTGGTATGCTGAGATGTTGTTAGTGAGAGACATTACACAATAGGAACTAGTGTACCTAATTATATTATTTATTTTATTAACATAAAAAATAATTTTATTGAAGGACTGAATTTGCTTTATGTTTTCTTTAATTATGTCTTATAAACATAAGTAAGACATGTTTTGCCCACATTTATACACACACATATATATATATATATATATATATATGCAGTAAAAGCATAAGCAAAAGTGGAGAGGCAAGGTAGAAGAAAGAAACAGAGGGATGGAAATTTTGAATTTTCTCTCTGGAGCTAGCTCCCCCACTACATAAAACCTGTTTATCAAGAACCTATCTCATTAGCAGAAATATGCTGGGTTTCCTTTGATTTAGGGCTGATTGCCAACAATGTTGCATTATCTTATTTATTTGTTTGTTTTTATTTCCTAGTTGACTCTTTAATGCAGCTTGTGTATGTAGTGCTCTCGGTAATCATATTTCTATTATATGGATCTATTCACACATCTATGGTTTATTAAGCCAACTAAGATAGAAGTACTTTGAAATAATCTCAAAGGACTTTTCCCCCTCTATTTTGATATTTCAGATTTGACCCAATTATAGTTATATTGATGATCCTCCACGTTTATAGTTACACACAAGATCTATTTATATATGTATGTATGTATCTATCTATCTATCTATCTATCTCGTACATCACCTCTGCATCTCTTGCATTTTAAGAATTTTTGCAAACTAACAGAAAGACAGCAAGGCCCTCACCTACCAAAGAAGAGATCTGGTTTGGAAACCAAGTGAAAAACTTAGTTGTCAGAGACAGTGATGATTTGGGTCACATAAAAAGTTTGTCAAATGAGAGGATGAAAAGAAGACAGTCCTGGGTTAGTGTTTGATTCCTGTGACATTCAGGACATTGACTGTTCAAAAGCTGTGTTGAAGGGTTCTTTAAGATTGTATTAAGCATGTAGATTTCTGGTTGCTCAGTAGATTGGAAAGACATCCTCAAAGTCAGGATGACATCTTGCTGTATTGGTGGGGACATTATGTGCAGTACATTTCTAGCCTGAAGATGTACTGACAGACTATTAAAAACTGTACTCCCATTTTATTAAAAACTTCAAGTGTTTTATTAAGAAATGTGTCTATGAAACTTAGGGAACAAAGAATGCAGAATATAATTTACACAAAATCATCACGAATTTTTGAACTACTTTTTTTTTTTTTTAGTTTTGATTATGAAGATGCAGGTTACCAATCAGCTGACCTAATCAAAATGGATATTCTTCTAAATGGAAATCCAGTCGAAGAACTGGCAACTATCATACACAAGTAGGTTGACTGGATTCCTTATTCTAAAGAAGTAAGACTTCCTAATATTAGTCAATGAAAACATTGTCTATTAATAGGACTTGATGATCTTAAGATCTTTTTTGACCTAAATGATTATGTGATTCTAAATTACTCTAGGTATATGTATTACTCTTAATATGACAAATGTGTATGAACATTGAAAATTTTTCCATATGACCACCTTTATTACCACTGAATAAGAGAAGCATTTTGTATTATGAAAATTAGGAAATACATACCATAATTAATAGGAATTTTTTACTTCCATTTCTCAGCTTAAGTACTGGATCTCATATTTTTGTGGACAATGTGGGGCAGAGAGAAAGAAATGCAAAATGCCAATCTTCTAAGGGGCTGGAAAAATTTAAGTACAGACCAATCTAGGAGATGCCAGATGAATCATTTATGGTACTTAATACTGACAAAAAATGATTTTGTTTTCCCAGTAATTCTTGTTCCATAGAAGTTTGTTGTTATCTTGTTTCCCGACTGAGTACCAGGAGAATAAATATAAATAAATATTTACTGGATGAAATGACCTCAGAATTTTTTTTGCTAAAACTATTCAATTTCTATGAGTATCTCAGGCATTAGAGGTGAAAATAATGCCTTTCCTGTTTCCAGTCTGTCCCTTATCTTCTCACAAAAGTTTTTACAAGGCTCCTTTCTGTAACTTCAGTATCCCTTTCCAGTAATCCCTAGATAAACTTTTATTGATTGTTTGGTTTTCCTTCTTAAAATACTGATTTGTAGTTGCTAAATATTTGTATATTTTCATATTTTTTACATAACTGCAATATTTAAATCCTTGGAATATTTAAATCCTTCTGTAACTCCAGAAGGCTGACGTAGGAAAATAAACCCCTTGCCTTGTTCAGAAGGATCATGGGTCTGAAGGGGAGTAACTCTCTTGCATACAATTGCTACTTAATGTGTTTCTCATAAGCATGCAGTGTTTAGCAATCTACCAGCCTCTCTTACTCTGAAAAGATGCAAAATGGAGTGGGCCACCTTGCAAAAATTAGTTATTGCTTTAACATGTATTTCTTGATCAAGTTAGCTTGTACCTGGAACCATTTAACTCACTAAAACTGACAGCCTTTCTTTAGCTTTAGATTTCAATTGTTTTTTTTTAAACTTGTAGTTGCATTCATTCTGCTGTTGCTGCAGGTATTCTCAGAGTCTTCCAACTGTAAAAACTGCATCTGTAAGAATGATACTGAATTACATTTATAGAGAAAGCATTACAGAGATTACTGTAAGCTCCGTATTAAGATAGTCATTATTTGTTCTTACTATACAAGTAAATATATGTACCTCTTAAAACTAATGCGTAATGAACATGACTTAAGTACTTCATGTTTGAACAGTTTGCTCTATACAGGTTGCTATCTGAAAGCATGTATATTGGTAAAAAATGTCTGTTAAATATGGATTTTTTAAAGAGAACAGACCCATTTCTTTCTAATGGCTTATGAAAGTATCTGTTAGTAGCTTCTCTAAGAACTTCTGTTGTTTTCTCTTTCCAAAACTTGAAGCGTATGCAGATGCTGAATATAGTTGGATAATTTTTATTAGCAGATGACAATAGTATGCTATTTTTTTCTTGTGATATAAAACCAGACTTCTAAAGCATTCTGTAATATATATATTTTGACCTCTTGGGCCTATGATCAATGAAAATTCTCCTTGACCTGGTTTAAAATTTTATTTGAAGCTGTGACAGTATTCAAAATGTCTTCAATGTGATGGATAATCAGGGTGATTTTTATAAACACTTTATATGATGTTATATACTGAAGTTAATACAGTCTTATCACCTGTTAGTATGAAACAGGTGACATACAGAGACCACTTACTAGATGTAAAATTATGATCTGATCAGCTTATCTTCCGAGTTAAGAAAACCTCTACAAAACCCTTCAGTCAAACAGTTTGATCTATGGATATATTTTTAGTGTTGCTGACTTTCTTTTTCAGTGATAAGGCACGTGCTGCTGGTAAACTCCTGTGTGAACGTTTAAAAGAGACTATTCCCAGACAGTTGTTTGAAATAGCCATCCAGGCTGCCATTGGCAAGAAAATCATTGCAAGAGAAACGTAAGTGAAGCCCTTCTATTCCCCTTCTTTTTTTCTGTCCATATTTTAAGATATGTAAAATACAGACTTGTAAAGTCTTACCTAGTTTTATACATTACAGGACTTTGATTTTGCTATAAATTTGTATTTTTCTTGTATATGCTACTTGAAAAGGAAAAGAAAACCTATTTTTATTTTAGATTGCTTGTGGTCAGCATTGCACTTAGTGGATGAAGTGTAACTTGCAAGACCCATGTGTCCACTTCCTCTTTGGCAGTGGAAAAGGTATCTTACTACTGAAAAAAATTAGCTAGTTGTGGAACAGTTTGCTGTGAGAGTCAGCAAAAAAATAACTGATTTGTGCTGTTGAAAAGGAAGTACGTTGCAGCTGAACACACTACTTTTCCTAGCACACACTTCTTTAAAGCAAACCATTTCCTTGATGTTGTGTTTCTCATCACATTTTTTTGTTGCTGTTCAAATAGGATTTAAATTGTGGTAAAATAATTAAAGGTTGGAATTCAAGCAGAGGTGCTGTAAGAATTTGTTTGTACACGTATATACACATGGATGTAACACTTCTTGTGAGTCATAGCAGAAACTCTAGATAAAAAGGCAAGATTGTGATTTCTTTATGTACATATTATACACCCTAAGGGATATTTCTAAAATTGAGAACTGTGAATTACGTCTTCTGTTTAAAACTTCATCTTTTGTATACAAAACCTGAAAGTGTTATGATGCCAAAGCTCACAAAACTAATAGAAAAACAAGTAACATTTTGACAGCTCAAGTACTTAGCTTCACATACAGATGTTCTAATATGTTAAGGTGTGTTATTTTATTTTGCAGGCTGAAAGCTTACAGAAAAAATGTTGTGGCAAAATGTGTAGGTATTTTTTTCCTTTTCATGTTTCTGACATTTGCAAACCTTAGAGCCATGCTAAGATGGTAGGCCCATCTTTTCCTAGAAACCCAGCAAAAACATGTTCTGCTTGTGCTTCTAAGTGTCAGTGGAATTGTAACAGATGCTTTTAAGCTTTTATTTTAAAATCTAGCTCTTGTAACCTCTTGCTGCACTTTGAAAAAGTGGATTAGATAAAGTAATGGCTTTTTCAGTTACACATTTTGAGTGTGTCTGTTCACTCCTGTTGCCTCACCATTTTCTAATAGTTGTAGACATACAGTAAATGTGTGTGTTTGTACACAGGCATATAGGTAACTTCATGTTTCCTAAATTGGTTTTCAGGTGATAGAAGGAAGTATAAATGTGCTTCTTTAGAGACTTGATTGTGATTAGACTTCTACTTAGGTTTGCAGTAATAGACTGTAATAAAGCTTTAAATATGCAATAGTTGACTATGGACAAGACAACAAAGCTATTGGAAAATTGTGATGCCTCTTATTTAGCTTGAATTTACCTCTCTGAAGTAAACATATTGGACAATATTAAGCAAGTGTCCCTTTCTCACAACTGCAACAGAATTCTTCTGCTAGGCACAGCTGTGGGATGGTGTCGGTTCAACATTGTACACGGGTTTAGTTCATTTCTGTAGATGTAAGCATCTAATGCTAGTCAAGATGCCTCAGTGTATCTGAGCTGGCATCCTGCTGCTATTCCAAGGGGATTTGGATCTAATGTGTTGTCTAATGTCAGCTAGGCTTACAGGAATGTATATGTGTAGGTGACAGAGTTCGACCCTCAGTTGTCCAAATTATTGTGCTTATTTGCTTCCTTGTTCTTTTTAACTAGTGGCCTTTAGGCCAAACTATTTGGAGTATAAAATAATCTTTTTATCAAATATAACCAGCCTTTCTGACTGTTTTTAAGCCCTTGAGTTTAGTTCATTCCTTGCTGGAATGTACTGTAGTTGCAGTTGTAGTTTAAGCTTGGTAAAATTTTTTCTATTCACAGTATGGTGGAGACATTACAAGAAGAATGAAGCTTTTAAAGAGGCAAGCAGAAGGCAAGAGGTTGATGAGAAAAATTGGCAATGTGGAGGTTCCAAGAGATGCCTTTATACGTGTTCTAAAGAGAGAAACTGACAAATAGAGATCAGTGACATCTGATCATTCACTCAGCTTTTTGCAGACTAGCAAAATGAGCTAATACATGATTTATCACTGTGAGAGGGAAAATACTTGACTTTAAATAGTATAAATTTAGTATGTGTGGAAAGATGAACTGAACGGACTTAAAATGTACATATATTTGTATTATGACATTAAAGTTACTTGACTGCATCTAAAAGCTTTCATTGTATTGTTTTTCATTGCATTTCACTGTTTTCATACTTTTAATATTTGAAATTAACATAATTATGGGGTTTTGCATTGGCCTCTATGAGAGGAAACATATTGCAAAAAGGTATAAAAATAATTGAAAGGTACGAAGAGACAAACAATACTGGTGATGGTTTGGTGTTTTTCTTTTGAAGTTTTAACTGTTGGCACAAAAGCATCAAGCTGCTTCTTGTTTTACTTTTTCTAAAGTTGCTGTTGTTAGGAAATTGTGATGCTGGGAAGCGACATCAGATGAAAAAATCAAAACTTTTTTAATGTACCACACTATTTTAAGCTTGTTAAAGTGTATAAGTTTATCATGAGTTCAGCTTTTAGTGGCATTTATTTTTTGATCTTCAGGGACTAGTTTAGCTCTTCACAGATCTTCATTTCTTGTTATTAAATATATTTTGGAGAACAAATTGCTAGTCATACCTACAAAAGTACTCAAGCACCAGGAAAGTCTGCCCTTGAATGTAGGCTTGTACCTACACTTTAATCATAAGCTAGTTGTTTTATTTCAGTCTGTGTACAAGGATGAATTGGGAAAATCTTTGGAGGGATGGAATTGAACAGGACACGTTCAGGATATGTTCCCTTTCAAACTCTTTTAGTTTCAGAGTACAGAAAAACGCGAGAGGGAATTCTGATACTTTAATGGTTTGCTGGGACTTTTTTCTGTTTGGTTGTGGTTGGTTGTTTTTTTCTTATTTGAAGCTGTTTCAGGTGCACTGAAAAAGCAAAAATCTGGATGTGAACAAGGTATCTGTACCTCTAATAAAGGTACCTAAGCTGCTGCTACTGACCCTGAAGAAAGGAATAAAGCTTTGGAGCTGTGGATAAAGATTTATTTTTCCTCCCCTGTAAAAGCTAGCATTTAAGAAACTACAGATGCAGTGATACATGCTAGGAGCAAAGGAGCTAAAACAAGCTCCCCACCCCTTGACCTAGACCTAAAAGAAAGCACTGGTTCTGTACTGAGGAATAAGGCAGAAGCTAAAGGTAAGCTAGAGATTATCCAAACAGTAAATCATATCCTTGCTGAGTGACACATCAAATGTATGTTACCTAATTAAATGAGTTACACAGATGGATAAAGCTGCCTTGAGAATCTGTTTTAGCCTTGCTATAGTTACCTGAGGCAGAAAAAAAAATACAAATTGTAGCCTTAATTCTGAGAGGACTTGTACATATATCAGTTTTGAGAACAAGAACTTTAAATGAACAGGTCAGTACTCTTAGAGTACATGAAGTATTAGTTTTTGACACAAAGTACCGGATTCTATCTAGCCACTTTCTCTTTTCCCCCCTTTCCTTTGACCATACCTTGACATCTAAATGAGAAAAAGAATAAAATGGTAATGTTGATGTGCTAGGCTAACTTAGAATCTACTCTTAAGACCTACTGAACTTGAAAATGCTTGCTTTGCCATTACTGCAGAGTAACAGGTTAAACTAAGCAACTTAAAGGGTTGACTCGCTCTTAGTAGTTGACAAGTTTGGAAGGTACTCTCCTGAAGAACTGATATTTCATAAAATGACAAAGTATCTTCAGGAGTGAAATAATGGAAACAGTGTGGTAGTACTTAAAAAAATTACATCCTACAGCACTCATAATTAAAAAAAAATAGTTTAACAGAGAACCAAACTGGAGAACAACGAAAAACTGTTCATGAAAAAGAGGCAGAAACAGTCCCAGATCCACTCAAGGACAGACAGGTTCTACTGTACCAGTATTTAAACTGACCTGTGTTTCACAGAAGGTCAAATAGTTTAAAAGGGAGAAGAGATATTATTCTATGGTCTGGCATGACTTGAGAACACAAAGGGCTTTAGTGGGTAAGGTTGCCAAGCGAGGCACATGACTGAAAGGTGTAGTGGAATAAAGAACAAGAATATAGTTTCCTCAATAGAATTCTCCATTTTGCCACAAGAAGGATGATGATCATTAAGATAAAAACATTATCCAATTCCTTCAATAGTAAGCTAAATTCATGACTACTTTTAGTTTCATGCTTTTTGTAATGGCATTGTTTATGAACTTGCGTAGCTGTAAAGGGTAAGAATGGCAACCCTAACACTGCATTTTGAATCATACACTACCTGTAAGAGCATTCTCCTGCAAGGCACTCTTTTCAACTTTTTTCCCCACAATGTTGCATTATGCTTCAAAAATACAGGTGCATAAACTGAGCCTTAAAGCTGAAAGCCTGTTTTAAATATGTGGATATTCAGTGTACTGTTGAGAATTGAAACACTGGGCCTGACTTCCAACGCTGCTATAGACAGACTCTTCCATGCTTTTGTAATCTCACAGAATCGGAGAACAGTCCCAATTTGAAAGGACCCTGTAAGACCATTTATGAGAAGGGTGAGCCTAGATGTGACTCTACCACATCCCTGAGGAGATGATGTCATTTGTAATAAGGACTACATGCCTGTCATTTAGGTGAAAAGTTAAAATTGTTGAAGTTACACTTAGCCGTACTTTCTTGCAGTGAGTATTTTAAGCAAGGGCTTTCCCAAAACAAAGTCGTCATCAGTAAACTCTTTATCTTCCTCTTTTGGTGCCTAATCACTCCGTGAAATTCTGATGTATTTACTCATGACAATTTATATTAGAAATGAAACAATTTTGAAATTAAAGAGATTTATATTTAAGTTTTACTTATATTCAAAGTAGGAAATAACATTCCTTGTAACAGCTCAATGTTTATAATGATACAATGAAAAAGTGATTAACAGTTGGCTTTAAATGATCATTTGCAGACATTATAGTCCTGTAAATTAACCTCTTTTCAGGCATTTAATTGTAACATCAGTTATATAATTGAACAGGTACCTCCAGGAAGGAACCCTGACGTTTTTCCTTATGTATAAAGCTTGATTACCAAAAATACAAAAATCCTAAAGTAATCTGAAATATATGAGAGGAGAAAGTGCTATGGTAGAAGTTTAATATTTTTATCCATGGAGCAAGTTGTAACTTTCAAGAATTTAGTGCATTTTTAGGCACTGTTTTTGTATTTTCATTTGCCTGGACTATACAGCAGGACTTGAGATGCCCAAAAACTGTTTAAGACAAATTTAAGGCAACCAAGTGCAAAAGCTCAGTGTACATTAGATATATGTAAACAGAACATTTCAAAGTAGAAATTGTACAACTATTACAAGTCCATAGTATTAACATAGGCCAAAACCATTCTGCCTAGAGATACAAGTGCAAAATGTAGTTACACTAACCAAGCCAAAAATTAAAAATTCTGGGAAATGAAGTGTCATCATCTCTAACACGAGGCAGATGCATTACATTGCTGTGCTAGAGTAAGTGCTCTGCTTTTCCCCTCTCTACGTAACATGCAGTCTCTCCCAAGTTTTTTCTGTTCCTTTTAGTGATGTACCAGCCAACAGCAGAGCTCCAAATGTTAAAGCAAAATGCGCAACACAGCAAACAGATGGAATGTGAATGTACAGATATTGGACCTTTTTAAAAATACAGTACCTAGGATTTCCCATTTTAAACAGTTTTCAGCATATTGCATAGCAGTGAACTCATCTGCTACCTAAAACTGTTGCTGCTGACCCACATGGAGTTCCTCTTCAATCTTCTTTCAGTTTTCTTTCATACTGTACAGTGGGTCCACAAGCTTATTGTGCACATGCATTAAACCTTGGGGGGAAAGCAACAATGCCAGCTTTACATTAGTTATACTTTGTTAACACGTCCTTCTATCCACATTTTTATTTGGAGTTTATTTCAAAGTATACATTTTAAATAGTTCACTGAAGAGAACAACAACAGCTATTTAAAGTAGTTCAAAATCAGAGACAGCAGATATATTCCTGTATCACTTGCATACTAATGACATATTCTGTATCAGCTGAGCAGGAACCAGACAGTTCTCTGATAACAGACCCAAAAAGCACATCTGGAATACTTCCAAATGAACTGAGTACATCTTTTTTGTGTGTATTTAAAACTGCATAACAGCAACATAATTCCCTCACACCACAATTTGCCGTAAGAATCAGATGCACACATTTCACAGCTTGAGTTCTTTTGCCATGTTCTAGCATTGTGGTAATACTGTCATTGTAATGATCATGTACTTGTGGTCCTAGACAGGCAAAATCAAACTAAATTATCCAGACTCTTAATGCAGACTCAATTTCAGCAGTTCAACTGTTCTAGCTGGACTATTTTTGTCATATACAAGTAAGTCCTCCATAGCTATGATTAGGGGGGTTATTTTTTTTCCTCTTGAACTACTTTAGTTCTGGAAAATGCTGAAGTGAAATTAGTAAAAAAGATGCTTCTCTCTTAACTTTGCTCTAACTAAGTAAAAAGGTTACCTACATCTAGGTATGTATGACATTGGATCACTGGCAGGTTTTTAACCTCATTTCACCTTAAGGACTAATAACAGTAATGATCAGTGTTCACAATCTGCAAAGTAAAAGTCCATTTTAGCATTGAACTAAAGATTTAACTTCTAAAATTAAAATACGTAACATTAGAAGTAATTTTCTTAAAAACCATGAAAGAAATCTTGCAGTACTGCATATTTTAGTGATTATCTGTGGCAAAGAATATTGAAATACCTTTGCTACATGATGCAGCTGGTGGCAACCTTAGCGTCACTACAGCAACATGAAATTTGAGTAACTATACAATCTAAGGTCATTACTGTACGTAACCACACAAAAAGGCATCTTATGCACCATCTATTACTAATCACTATGTGATTATTTAATATAAAATACAGATGTTAGATCAAGTCTAATATTTTTCAGTTTAACAGTGACAAAAACTTAAGTATACATTTGACATAAAAGTCATTTGCCCAGAAAGAGTAACAGCTGCATATACTACTCAAACTAGAAACATGTTTTGAGCTTTAAAAATTTAACTTCCTACCAGTATTTTCCTCTTCTAAAAAGGGGAAATGAAAAGGAAATAATTACCCACTTCCTAGATGCATGAAAAATGGTTACAAAGTATTGCATTTGCCATATTTAATGAAGAATATTTAAATCCTGTTAGTGAAAGTGTTACAGGGAAGACAGTGAGAAACAAATGATTTTTTTAAAGGAATGCACCAGACTTCATGGATGCCAAAACAATTATTTCAAAGGAAAATCCCACTGTATATTCAAGTATGCTTTGAATTAACAGATTTCTGCATATAGTTTTAAGAGGAGCATGCATAAGTATGGAAAAAAACTATCCTGAACTAACATTTCTGCAGACAAATTAGTATATTCAAAATTCATCTTCTGTTTCATTCTTCAAGAAAGTTATTTTCCCTTTTACAGTAAGACCATAAGTACACTTGATAATTTTAGTCTATAACAGGTTTTCAGAAAGTTAGAAAAAACTGAATAGGTTGATCTATTTACCAGCCAGTGTGGTACTTGATTATAAAACAAAAAATTGCCGTTTCATATTGAAATTTTTAAGTGGTGAAAAATCCTTGTAAATTACTACCATAAATAGCAGTACTAAGAACTACCTCGTTTCCCTAAGAAGTCTAACCTGAAGGTCAAGATTCAGAAATAATTCCAAATTTGACCCATGCTGATTTCTCCTCAGTCTTACAAGGGGGAAAAATATCACTGATTTGAGAGTAGGTAAAATTAAGCAAGTTTAAAGTAAACCATCTTTTTAAAAATTCTATTGCTGTGTGTTACAGTGACACAATAGCACACATTCATAAACTGTAGCCCTTGATGTTTTTAAAGCAATGTTCAGTGTCATTCATACCTAGTGATTCTACATGAGGTTTGTTTTTCCCAAGCAAAGCCTCTCCTTATATAAAATACAGGATAACGTTTAAAACTTATCCAAGCAGTTAGAGAAGTTTATCTTTGAAAACAACAGTAAGTATTATCTAGCAGTGTGATACAGGCAAAGACTAACCCTCCCTCCCATCCCACAAATACAGAGCAGAGAACAGCATACTGAAAAATCCAAAATGAACAAGTTGGCCACAAGAGGTATCAGGATAAAAAACACAGAAATGTCCGAAGTGCAATCTAATACATGTGTGAGCACTGGTGATATAATGCTCTAAAAAAGAATTTATTAAATTACAATCTTGATCTCTGATACCTCAGCTACTACAAATACCCAGGCTAGTGAGAAAGATGACTGAGTCACACAATTGCATGTGCTATGCTAATACAGTCAGGAGAAATCTACTATTCTCAGCTTCTACAGTCTCAGTCAAACAGATTCAGTCTGGGAAGTCTCAATTACTATCAAACATCCTGACTTACTTTAAGTTTGCCTCAATATACC